>OZ022415.1:50020571-50180858 GCA_963989365.1 Rhimphoctona megacephalus | reverse complement strand
CACGTCCGTGTTTGGGTCACAGAAATTCATATGTGTACCAAATTTCAACTTAATCGGTCCACTAGATTCGGAGCAAATTGGCTATGACAGATGGACAGACAGACGGACACACGAGTGATCCTATAAGGGTTCCATTTTTTTTTTAGACGTACGGAACCCTAAAAATGAAACGTGTGAAGCCCACTTTATCCTTCTCCCATGGATTTTCTCGATCAGTCTTTCGTGATACACACCAGTGTCAATTCATTCGTATTTTCTTCATCCTTGATCCTCACGATTCTTTTCCGATTCCCTTCGAATCTGACACTCGACGGGGTGTGTTGACAGCGCACGAGCGACAGGTCTCGTGACAGTGGAACTCCGCGAACACGATAAAAGAGAGAAGACTTTTCGAGAGAAAAAAAAAAAAAACAGGTGTATGAAAGAGCGAGAGTGAGAATGTGGAGAGATACATGAGGAAAGGTACGGGCATTCTTACGGGTGCGGAGCACGAGTGTACAGCGAAGAAGACACACAGGTGACGCGATGTATGTGAGGAGAGAGAGAGAGAGAGAGAGAGGGGGGGGGGGAAGAGAAGAATCTGGAGATGCACCAAGAGACGAGAGAAAAAAGAAGAGACAAGAAAATGAGGAACGCAAGAGAGCATTTTTATTATTGTATCTCCCTCGTAACTGTGTCTAGCAGGTTCCTTTTCTCATTTTCGGCTTTCTCGATCTCATACATACTCCGCTCGATCTTTTCTCTACCTTTCATGCTCGCATGTGTGTTTCTTCGGGTCGCGCTCGCGGGCATACACACTTTTTCTATTGTCTTTATCTCTCTTTGTCTCTTGCTCTGGCTTTCTAGCTCGACTCTAGCTCGTACACGCGGAGGTTAACAGGACCTCAAGGTATAAAAAACGAGGAGATTCGGACCTGAGTAGTAGTTAAGAACGAGCGAAGAACTGGACAAACCAGATTGCAGAGCAGACAGCAATAGAGTTAGAGAGGCAAGAGTAAAAGAAGAAAAAAAACGAGAATAAAAAAGAAAGAAAACAAGAGAAAAAAAATGAGGGGGGAGAGAGAGAGAGAGAGAGAGAGAGAGAGAGAGAGAGAGAGAGAGAGAGAGAGAGAGAGAGAGAGAGAGAGAGAGCCAGTCGCTAACCGACGTTTGGGGATTGCAATCGCGAGAAGCTTCACCGGCTACAACAAACCAATGTATGGTGTGTCTTGTGAGCCTCCTTTACCAGCGGAACGATATAAGAGACTGAGAGAGACGGAGAGAACGTAAGAAAAAAGAAAAAAAAAAGAGTTCGAAAAACATGCGTATACGGTAGAAAGAAATACATACCAGAGGCGTTTAAGCGCGAGAAAACTTATTCTGTTCTGGTTTTAATACTCCTGTATTATCAATAAAAACGTACAGCATACCTTCGGAAGGAATTCGAAAACGGATAAAGGGAAAGAAACTTTTTAGGAACATTGTTCATTTTACAACGGAGAGCGCATTTGTTGACGATAAGAATTCAACTTGAACAGTAAAAGCTGTTGCCGTCAGTTTTGAAAGGCTACAAAATGTTTGTCGCGATTTGAACGTGAATCTGGCTGGTTGGTTGAGAAATGATTTTCAAATTTTCATCGATTGTATTCAACGAAAAGTCTCTTTTTATATCAATGTCTCCGTCCTTAATTTCTCTGACCTTTCAAAAAAAAAAAAAAAAAAAAAACCAAGTTTCGTAGCCCAAAGCTACCAATAAATCAGGGCACTGTTTAAAACAAAAATTTCGTTGTGCTCGAACGATGAAAACTCTAATGGCATAATAAGGTTGAATATGAAATTGGAGGAAAATTTAGTAAACCCTTAAGTCTAATCCTCGAATATGAAAAGTCGAAGTAATTGCGTAATTGCGAATTCTAAAGCACAGGATTAAGTTACGATTAGCCTATTTGAATGCTGGGAGTAAAATTAATATCTGGAAGGTTATTATTTTAAAGTGTAATATACGGTATAAGTAAAGGGGTAGTAATATAAAAGCTTTAATAGTAATAATTCCTTTCAAGCCTCAATTTTTCTTGTTGGGCTAGAAAACAAGTATGAATGAGAGAAAATAAATAAAGAAAGAATGGAAGAAAGAAAGAATGAGGAGATGGCATACAGAAGAAAGCAAGCGCCCAACCTCATCCCCGTTTACCGTCTTTTTTTATCCCTACCCTTATACACCTGCTCCTGCAACTGTGAAGCCTCCGAGTTCTATGCACAACCCTTATATATCTTCCGACTTTCTCCCTCTTTACCGCCCTCCTTTCCACCCTCTCTTTCTCGCTCTCATCCCTGAGATCCTAGAGCCCCCGTTTGGCAAAAGTCCTCCCCCGCTGACTCTCACGTGCAATGCGCCGTGTCGAGGGTTTTTCCTTTCTTTTTTTTTTTTTTTCTTTCGTGCTGAGGACAATACTTATTCGATCAGGGGAACGGTGTTGCCCGTGGCAACTACCACGTTCGAACGACGTAAAACTTGCTGCTGGGACAGAGATGAAATTGCCCGAATCTATGGCTAGTTGAAGAACGTTGAGAAAAAACGAAGTAAAAAAAAAAGGAACGAAGGGGAGGAAAGAAAAAGCACAAACTTCGGTGGTTGTCGGTATGGAACCGAGGGAAAGTTGAGGAGAGGATAAAAAAAAAATAAAAAAGGGGGAGGAAAAAAGTAACAGCAGTGGACAGAATGAGAGGTAAGACTCGAATTCCACGAAGCAAGAAAATGAGAATAAAACGAAAATGAGAATTTAAAAAAAAAAAAATTAATTTACGGAAGCAGATGTATAAAGATTGGTGGATCGAATTCTACGTCTCCTCTGTGAAACGTTAATACCCGATAGGTGGCAATAGTGAGTTTTCCAAATCTCGGAATTTAGGAAACTTGGATTTTCTTACAAGCAGCGAAGAATTAAACTCAATCTCGTGGATGGTATTCAATTATTAAGTACGAACGAAGCTGATTAAAAATGCAATGATGTAACGATGCATATACACCTTCAATTTATGCTCGATAATCGAGCTATGCTTTCTCGAATGTAATGCATTTTTCATTTCACCAAAAAATCTCTCTCTCTCTCTCTTTTATTGAGTGATGATATTTTGATAAATTTCCAAAATTTCTTAGCCGAACGCCATGGAATGTCTCACGCATAAACCTATATACAAAGAGCACGTGTATAAGATCGAGTGCGAGTGTTATATCCGTGTATGCATGTCTATTTATGGAGTTGTACATGCTCGTCTTAGTGGCCATGAGTTCATACCAGAGAGAACATGACACAGCATTTTAGGATTATTTGAGATACCGAATACGAAACGTACAACACGAGAGACGGTATATTGCAATTCGGCTGATTTCGAATTTCGTAACACATACCCAAAATTTCGATCGAGAAGCTTATCGCAACTTCGGCAAAGTTGAAGCCGCAACTACGTAAGGATTAGTAACACTTATGGTTGATGAAAATCCAATTAAGCGTGAATCGAAAAATAGAATAAAATTTTGAAAAATGTTGTATCTGGTTAGAGATGTCTGATTCATTCGTGTTCTGCAAATTTTAACACCGAAACAACTTTTGAAAACATCCCTTTGTTATCGACCACTTGGAAATTTCAAAATCTGTTTCCTCCGAAAAGATCCAACCCATTGGGATGACCAAAGTTTAGCCCCTAAAGAAAAATGACGAAAATCGGTTAAAGCTTTTTTTATTCTGATCGGTGGGGTCATTTCGGAGAAATTAGATTTCGAAATTTGTCGATATCTCTCTAGCACTTATGACGGGGCTCGATCTGTAAAACTTATCGTCCCAATTTAAATACACGATGATAGCGGTTGGATAAAGCGAAGATGGACTGAACAATAAATATCAAGCGTTGTGAAAATATGTGCGAAAATATGCGATGTGCATGTAACGCGTTAACGGGTAAAACCACTGTAGAATTTTCGAAAAATCGATTTTTTTTTTATTGGCTTAAAATATACTTTGAACCCTCTTGAATATGAGGCAAAAAGGTTTATACCCGAAAAAAAAAATGTTTCATTGAAATTTCGGGCTCTTCCCCGTGCGCGTCCGTCATTTCAGTACCACGTTTCAAAACTTTAAACGCGTTTTTCTCGAAACACGATTTTTCAAAATGGCACGCAGCATAACTCCAACAATGTTCGTTCTTTTCATTTGAATTTGTGACAATATCTTAAAAATAACATTTCGAAGTGAAATACGTACGGAATTTTCGATAAGTTCTGTGACGGAAATTTTCCTAGCCGCGATTGTCACAAAATTCGCTCTCTTCCTCCACGTTAATTTATTTTATTAATTTGGGCGCCAGTCGCCTAAGCGACTTAACGGGAGAAAAAGAGAGAAAGTTGACCAGCTTTGCTGCAGCGGAATGGGCGGAGTTAGGCACGTTGGAAAAATTTGAGAACAAAATGAAAATCGGATTGTCCTTCAATTTAACAATTTAAGTTTATTTAATAATAAAATTAATTACGGGATAAATCCCAGGAAAAATAAATCATAATTTTAAATATCGGTACAATAGAGAAAATTAAGAATGAATCATTCGCGGGACACAAGTCAGAAAATATACGCGCGCAAACGGTCATCGAGAGAGAAGCTCGAACGCGATCACACTCATACACACACTCGCACGACCGGGATCCTACGCACACGATTATAAAATTAACCGAGTCCGTTACGATTCTCACCGCGGTTCTACTCGCGAAAAGAATTTTATAAAATACTGGAAAATCGATGTTGAATCAAAAGACTCGAAAAATAAAATACCAAGCTCCCGATAATCGGTTACTCGGCCGGACCTTTCGATCTTGACATAATAACGGCGATTGTCCCGGCCACACACACATACACACACACACACACACTCACGCTACACTCTCTAAAATCCCGAAATTCGCGCTCCTTTCTCGATGCCTACAAAACCAATACATGATTTATTTTAATACACGGACAAAAATATGAGATTTTCACTACCGGCCACAATATTTTCCTTTCCCGTGTCGTAGCACAGATCGCTTCGCGGGAAAGAAACCAAACGAAATTACAAAAAGGCAAAACCGTTGCCATGACCGTTAACTTGAACAATTGAGCCGAACTCTAGCGCTACAAAGGCCTAGACTTTATTTTATTATTTTTAAAGAAAACGTCAAAAGATATCGGGACGGATTCACCGACCATACGAATTGCGTCAGGCAAAATTACGTACTTTAAGGATAATCTCGGAAGTCCGTCGCGCTCAATGCCACGTGAAAATCTAACGATAATCGCGATGATGAGTCTCAGGCGGGACAGCGAACTCTCCCCCTTCTCTAATTACCGATTGTTCTCGATTGTCTCCCGAATACGATGTACAGGCTTCCATACAGGAAATTTAAATAAGCGTGAGACGGAGCTGAGATTTTCGAAATTGAGTGATAACGAAAATTCAATCTCAGACTCCTAGCTTTTGATGTTAACCTTTTTCCGTGGACAAGCCATTCTTTATGAGATTGTTGATTTCACAAAATATTTCCGGGAGATGAGAAACATTGGACGAAATATCGTAACGGCAAAAATGTAATCGACGACGCGTGACGACGAGAATCCTCAATCCTTATCATTTCGTTAGCCAGTATAATTGTTGGGCGAGATCCAGAGATTGGCAGCGATAAATCGAAGGCGGAAATGGCCAAGTGTATGAGCCCTGCTCGAAATACACCAACGATGACAGTAATTGGCCGAAGTTGTTTGTCTCTCTCGCTCTCGTTCAGACGCCAATACAGCTGACCGGATCGGTGTGTGTAAGCCTTTAGCCCCGGTTTCAAATATGGCTCGAAATTAAAATGCAAAAATCAAAAATAATTAATAACGGTAACAATAATTTTTGTTTTCCCGGAATCGGTCCTAAGAGATTTTGTCGTGGCCGGAGCATTGAGCGGAAGGGTCGGGGAGGTTCGACCAATTTTCTATTAAATGTGACTCGCTCAAAATTTTTTCGTCACAGTTCATTTAAACATTTTTTATCAACAAATAATTACCCCTTTTTTCGGTCGAAGATTGAACCTCTTCATTCAAACACTCGCCAATAATACAAAAATAAATATTTTCAAAATCCCCTACGTACTTCACTAGCTATGAGTGTCTAGATTAAGGTGTTTTTATTTTTTTTTTATTTTATTCCAGATCAACAATTGCATCAGTTACACTGCGTGCCGCAGAGCGCTTCGAATTCAACAAGCCTCGCGGGAATGGCTCTGGTGTCGCCATTTTTAAATATTTTTCAATCATAATTTTTTGTTGTACAGTTAAATATATGCTTAATAACTCCCCTGAATACTATTATTTTATTACCTTTCCTTTCACCTGAAAAAAATTGTCGAAAAAAGGCATTTTTTGAGGCCGTTATAGTGGTTTTAGCCCTTAAGGTGGGCAACCACTTTAGATGCTTCAAAAAATCTTTTTTTTTAAATTTCATACATCGTTAGCAAAATATCTTAAGAATATATCCTGAAAATTTCAAAACGATATTCGAATTACTTCTAACGGTATGTATATAAATGATAAAGACTCTCCGCTCGACTCCCAAGCGCGCTCAAACTTTAAACGTGTTTTTCTCGAAACGACATTTTTTCAATTTGCGGGAATCATAACTCAAAAACTAATCGATGGATCATCTTCAAATTTGGAACACGTTTACATAATATAATTTGTTAAAACATGAACCTAAATTTGGAAAGATTAGATTGTTTAAAACATATTTATTATTGCAAAATTCCGGGGAAGAAAATGCTAAAAATCGATCATTTTTTTTCAAATACGTTCCAACATTCGATTCTCGATTTTTTTTTCAAAATTTAGGTTCATGCTCTTAAAAAATATCTCAAGAATGTATAAAAATTTGATGGACTATTTCATATGCGAATTGCGAGCTGCACAATTCCCGCAAATCGACAACGACGATGAGGACACGCCAAGGGACACAGCGGATTATACCTTAATTAATGCATGAAATAACTTGAAAAAATTACCAGAGATGTATAAAAATAAGAATAAATTATTGTCAGAGTTGCGGAAATTTCCGTTTTTTTTTCACAATAAAAAAAAGTCCAAAAAATCATCTAATTTTCGGTCTCCTAAAGTGGTTGCTCGCCTTAATTATAAGTTTCAACGAAGAGCTATACTTTCATGAACGTGTATATGTTCATCGAATGCTGCTTCCACACTCAGTAAAAATGTTTTCTGTATTACCATACGCCGATCAAGTTTTACCACCGTGCAACTCCCATTCTCTTTGCTACAGCAGAATTTGACCTACGACCCTCGATTGGGAACGGTGCGCTAACTGTGGACCATCATGGGAACTATGCCTTCGCGCGTCTTTTCAGACCGTACTATTTCATACGCGTTATGAAACAGTGTCCAACTTTAATTATAGGATTGCAGTCTCGAAGAAATTTTTTATTACTAATCACTGACAAGGAACATTACTTTGGTGTCCGCCTACGATTGTGAAAGAGCATTCAAAACTAAGATACACGTATTTTTTTTTATCGGCGGAAAAACGGTTTTAAGGGGTGAAAGCATCCTTCAAAATAAGACATGTCAAGGGGTGGTTTTGCAGTTTCACCAACAAGCACTCAACTGATTTCGATAAAACAAAAACCAAAATGTTTCTTATCCAAAGAGATGAAAAGTCTACCACGCGAACGAAAAAAAAAAAGTTAGGGGGTGAACCATCCCTGCATTTATCTGTTTCTCACCCTACATTAAAAAGGGGTGAATATAATGGAATGGAAGGAGTTCTATTTCCATAAAAACATCAAAATAAAGTTCACGTTTTCGTATTTTTGAAAAATAGCAGCCTTAAGAGGGTGATCTACCTCTTATTTGAATTTTCCTATTGCCGTTGCCCTTTCCCTGTTTTATATGTTTTTGCGGGTTCAAAATATCGCAACAGCTCCGAATCAACGTTTTCTCATGTTGCGAAATTAATACAACAACCTGACATGGTGAACCACCCCCTCTCGATTTTCCTCTTTATTCGGGATTTAAAAATTTCTCCATCTATTTTGTTCAATCTGCTTCGAATCAACGTTTTCTCATGTTGCGAAATTAATACAGCACCCTGACATGGTGAATCACCCCCTCTCGATTTTCCTCTTTATTCGCGATTTAAAAATTTCTCCATCTATTTTGTTCAATCTGCTTCCCTTTCATCGACGTTACGTATTTAATTGTTTTAAGCACGTATGCATATTTGCACTAACTTCAATAGGGACGGGGGGGGGGGGGGGGGCGGAGGCAGGGAGCTGCCACTACTACTATTCTGATGATAATGGGAAAATTATAATCTATGCGTAAACTAATAGGTATTGTGCTGATCTACAATTAGTGTCCCTACAAGGCACTTTTATTAATCTTAAAAAAAACATAGAGGCGTAGAGATGTGATCACGGTGTTTATATTAGATAAGAATGCTATCAAGTAGTCATGATCACCCGATATTTTTGGCATTCTAATACTCACGATATAAAAAAAAAATAGAGGCGTAAATATGCAATCACGGTGTTTGCACTAGATTAGAATGTTATTAAGTAGTCATGATCACCTGATGTTTTTGGCATTCTAATACCCGGGATATCAGTCATGACGAATATTAGTCGTCGCCTTTCAAAGCGCTCAAGTGTGGTTATATTAGATAAAACCGTTATCAGGTTTTGCAAGATAAATTAATATTTTTCTGTTCTGATACTTACTTTAAAAGACGGTTACCATTCGCATTATACTAGTACATGTTTAAGCGAGCTTCGAATTGTGTTTCCTTTTCTGTGCTCTCGGTGTGCTGTCCGTAACATTTTTACCAGCATGAAAGTAAATCCAATCAACGTTATTAAACTGTTACTGACTACATTTGAGGCTATGAATATTGCACAAACTCGAGATGAAGGAAAATTTGGAAAAAATTTTAATTGATTCTATGCAAGATTACAATGGAGTTGAGATGATATAGGAAGAGATTCTAGATTTTCAAGAATCGTTTAAAAAGTACGAAGCAAATGCTGTTGAAGATACTATATGGCAAAAAGATGATGAAGATATCGATTCCGACGCTTGTTCGAGTAACGATGAGCCGAGCTATGATTACAAAAAAAAAAAGCTGTGGAATACTGGAGATCTGGTAAAAAAAAGGATTACAGTATCGAAACTGTCAAGCAAAAATACAAATCTGTCAAATCCACACGCCAGTTACGACGCTGGGTACATCAACTGAACACAGGTGGTACTTATAAAGAAAAACTAGCTCGAATTTCTGAATGTACATTGCGTAATATAAAAATAATATTGAAATTCAAAAGTGGGCTCTACAGGCACAGAAAGAAATAGGCGATGAAGATATACGATTTAGAGCCTCTAATAAATGGCTATGGAAATTGAAGAAATTGCATCGCATTGTTTCTAAAAAAAATAAGTAAATATGTAACGAGAAAAACTGTGGAGGAACAAGCGTTTCTACAGAAAAATGGAGAAAAATTTGTTCAAGATGTTAAATCACTAATTGAAATGCATGGGTCACGCAATGTATACAATTGTGGGTTAATTCTTCTTGATCAATTGTCAATATGTGTTTAAGCTCGTATTAAAAATATGCTTGTACATAGGCGAGACAAATCGCTATTTATGGAACTTATTCAGACATAACAATTGGAATCGTAGTGAATAAGAAGTAGCTCTTCCCTCTCCCCCTCCCCCCGTCCCGATTGAGGTTAACGCAAATATGCATACATGCTTAAAACCATTAAATTCGTAACGTCGATGAAGGGGAAGCAGATTGAACAAAATAGATGGAAAAATTTTGAAATCGCGAATAAAGAGGAAAATCGAGAGGGGGTGATTCATCCTGTCAGGGTGTTGTATTAATTTCGCAATATGAGAAAACGTTGATTCGGAGCTGTTGTGATATTTTGAATCCGCAAAAACATATAAAACAGGGAAAAGGCAACGGCAATAAAAAAATTCAAATAAGGGGTAGTTCACCCCCTGAAGGTTGCTATTTTTCAAAAATACGAAAACATGTGAACTTTAAGTTGATGTTTTTATGGAAATAGAACCCCTTCCATTCCATTATAATCACCCCTCATTTATGTGGGGTGAGAAACAGATAAATGCAGGGGTGGTTCGCCCCCTAACTTTTTTTTTCGTTCGCGTGGTGGACTTTTCATCGCCGTTGATAAGAAACATTTTGGTTTTTGTTTTATCGAAATCGGTTAAGTGCTTGTTGGTGAAACTGCAAAACCACCCCTTGACATGCCTTATTTTGAAGGGTGGTTTCACCCCTTAACCCTTTGAGGGGCAGTGGTACATATGTGTACCACCTTTTTTCCTGCAGTTTTTTTCTTATTGCCGTTGTATTTTGCAATACTTTAATACTTCTAAGTTGTTTCTAGTAACTTGAAGGTTCAAGCTACAAGTTGCTCATGAAAAAAAGTGTATATTTGTTTATTTATTATTAGTTCTACATAATTGAAACCGAAAAAACTGGTTTTTTTTCGAATAAAATCAGCTGTTCTTGAACGGAGCGTTGGATTGCTTTGAACATTTTTTCACATATACTTCATGACTAGTACTATAACATATATTTTTTTCAGATTTTTCGACACGCTAGAATTTTCAAAAAAAATGTTCCAATTTTCAAAAAATTGAATTATGAAAAAAAAATTTGTATTATTTATTTTGTTATTTTTTTTTGTTATCTTGTTATTGTTTTCTTTTTTTGTTGTTATGAAATATTTTACCGCGTACTTAACCTAAAATAGTCGCCATTTTGGATCCGCCATCTTGAATTTTTTAATTTTGAGATCAAAATCGTAATCAGCGACCCCAAAAACCTCTCTATACCAAATTTTGTGCCGATTGAACGATAAACCGCGAACTTAACCTAAAATAGTCGCCATTTTGGATCCGCCATCTTGAATTTTTTAATTTTGAGACCAAAATCGTAATCAGCGACCCCAAAAACCTCTCTATACCAAATTTTGTGCCGATTGAACGATAAACCGCGAACTTAACCTAAAATAGTCGCCATTTTAGATCCGCCATCTTGAATTTTTTAATTTTGACGCCAGAATTGTAATCAGCGACCCCAAAAACCTCAAGAACCCCTATGATTTTGGAAATTTGTTCAATAGAAAATTGTGCCCCTCAAAGGGTTAAAACCGTTTTTCCGCCGATAAAAAAAAATACGTGTCTCTTAGTTTCCAATGCTCTTTCACATAGAGAAGTTTCAAGAAAATCGGAGGCGGACACCAAAGTAGTGTTCCTTGTGAGTATTTTACTGGCTGGGATTAGATTCACGTCGGTGCACTCCTCTTTCGACGAGTAGACAATTGAAAATCTCCAGATTTTTGGATTTTCGGATGTTGGGTCCAGGTTTTCAATGTTGGGTCTATAAGCATAAACTTCGCGCTACTTAAATCCGTAAATATCTCAATTTGTCGTTGAGTTATGATCGATGAATAATTAGGGATTTATGCACTGAGAAAAAAATTTTGTTGATCGAAACAAATTTTGTTTCTCTCAGCCAAAATATTTAGTTCGATACCGGCAACAAAATATCTTTGAGATAAGACGAAATAATTTGTGAATGCTGAAACAAGTTATTGGCCGAACCAACAAAACTTTGGTGTACCCAAACAAAGTAATGTTAATGCAACAAAATATCATTCAAATAAACTAATTCATTTGTTCGTCCTAACGATTACCGTTTTTGTCAATTTGGTAATTCAGATTCAAACAAATATTTTATTAAAGCAACTAGAAAGTATGCGTAAGCAAATAAATGGTACCAGTTGATCGAACAAAAGAATTGGGCTTCGGTGATTTAATTGATTCATGCGTACAAGAAATTTTCATGGTTTAGTTGAATAAACTAAATCATATGTCATTCAACAAAAAAAAATTGTTGGATCCGTCAATTTTTCGTCCAACAAAATGGAATTAATTCGATGAACAATTTTTTTTTCTCAGTATGAATTTTCGAAAATTGTGGTCGAACGAGTCCCAGAGGAAAAACTTGTTTTCTTCAATATTTTCAATGCTTTCAATAATTTCGACAAATCGAGATATTAGAATGAATCGAAGGATACTTCGTTCGCTCTAAAATAAATTAATTGGAAAATTTTTGAAAGAATTACAAATTTTGAAAACTAACCAAGTTATAGTACAAAAGTGATTTTTGGGTTTCTTTTTTCCGGTAAAAATTGACAGTTTGAAAAAAAGTGTCATTTATGAATGTTACGTATCAAGATATGTAGAAATAAATTACTAAAAAAAAAAAAAAAAAAAAAAAAAAAAGTAATTAGGAATAAAACGTTTTTCGATCATTTGCAAACGTAATGCAATAAATGTCGGCGTATGTCATTTCCGTAGAGATAACTGTATCGTACATCGAGCGTATGAATTCCAAAGTTATTCGACACTGCAAGTAGCCTATGTGGAATCCACGAAAATAGAAAGAGCCACCGGAGCGAGTCACCGTCAGTTAATTTTAGAGCACATCTGGAAAGCGCGGTATAAGCAATCGCCGCAAGAGGCAGAACTTTCGACTCGTAGTTTGGCTAGACAACTGAATTTCCTATTAGATCGTACCGCCGCTAAATCGTCATTCGAAAGAGTTTTGATAACTTTTTCTGTTGTTCATTAATTCGTTCGATATTTGGTAATTTTTAATAAACTTTCCACAGTGAAATCATTTCTTTTGAAATGGCTCTATTATAAATTGATTATAAAAGAAATAAAATTGTACATAAAAATCGAAATCTTCAATGAAAAAACGTAAAAAATCCGAACTTTTGCTTTTATGAATTTTTCGAAATATTTCAAAAGATAGATACGTTTTTAAAGATTTTATGAGAGAAGTGGAGGCGGCTTATTGAAATAAAACAGACATTATTTTTTTTTGCTAACCTATCGAGTCCAAGCCTATTCACATACGAGACATTTCAGCAACTAATTCAGTAGTCAAGCAACCGAAAGGAATAAAGAACAAAAAATTTCCAATTCGTCTACTGAAGAGTAAAAAAGGAACCGACAAGAAGAGAGACAAAGAGAGAGAGAGAGAGAGAGAGAAACCGGGGGGAGGGGGGGGGGGGGGGGGCACGGCTTCTGAGGTACGAAAACGAGACATTTTGACACTTGTTGCTTGCACGATTAATTGCGATGTAATTGGCCGTCCTCCATCTTCTTCCATCCCCTTTTGACATCGCTCAACTATGGCAGCACGCCGTACAAACCTCGCTTCATTGTCTTTAATAACGAGACCTCTACCTTAACGGGTTTACCATCTTTTTTATTGCACGGTAATATCGTGTGTCTTATTGTCAGGGGTTGTTAGTAGCTTTATAATTTCCGAGTTTTCATCGTTGAAATGTGGTACAAGTTTTTTTTTTTTTTTCAAGTATTTGTTTTTTTTTTGCATCTTTGGAACAGACCAATTTTTCTTATTGATGTCTCAATTTCGTTGTATTGATCAAATTTTCATATATTTTCGTACGACAATTTCGTACTGGCAACTACTATTTGTTCTATGCGATCTATGAATATGCAAATTAACTTAAATTAATAAATACAAAGTTATTGCCATATTAGAGTGCATCATACGTTGAATAAGGATCGTCCCATAAAAGCGTTAATGGTTGTAATTTTTTTTTAGGACTGAATGTTTCTTGCAAGGATAAAATACGAGCATTGAATTGCAGCGATGCAGAATTCAACACCGTTACGTCCGATCAATTAGTTAAAGAAGATTAGTCGCAACGATCAATATACGACGAGGAGAAGGAAGCTTGGACTAATTGAAACAACAAACAACCTGGTTCATGGAATAAACAACAAGTGGAAAAAGGTCGTCACGTGCGCAACTGGTGAAGTTTGATGACCCTTCCCATAGTTTGTCTTTTACCCCCCATCCCGTTCGAAAGCCTCGTAAACATTGTTACCGCTGACCGGAGTTGAACCTTGCGTGACTACTAACGAGTCTGGGGTCAGCCAGGGAATTAATGATCGTCTCGGGACGAACGAGAATCATTCTTTCTCTCCTTCTCTCATCTATACATCGTATTCTTTCTCCTTCTAACTAACTACGTCACATTGATGTGCCCAAATGAATGACCCTCTTAACTCAATTCGATCAGTAAAGATCAATAATCATGATTATCAATTTGTTATTCATTGATCGTCGATAATAAATTTATGCATGGTGAAGCTCAATCGCGGTTCGGGGCTAATCGTCAAGTGTTTAATTGCATCACGAAATCTTATTAAACTCGATTGAGCCACGAGTCTTAAGGTAGTTGTAACGAACATATACTTTTATTATGAACTGAATGGATTTTTAACTGCATATTCAAAAACGTCAAAAACCTTCTCAGTCACAATCTGCTATATACATATGGAATACATAAAGGAGGTCAGATTGTAATTATGCAACGTGTTTAATGGTGTATATTGAAGTATCATCGAAGGATAGCACAAAACAAAATATATTTTTCAATTCATTAATTTCCGAAATCTTTAAGGTAGATCGGTGACGTCATCTTTGCAGTATCTATTGTAGATCAAAGTTTGCAAATGCAAAACTGACTCTAAAATGATGATTTTATTATTTTCGAAATATAAACAGCGGAGAATGGATATTAATATGTGATTTTATTGTTCAAATAAAAATGTTAAATAATTGAAATTTGGCGAGCGTAGTGGATTGTAAAACGCGTCATGGCCGATACTGTCGTCTGCCGAAACTGTCAGTTTTGTTTACAACCCATATAGTGTATTTACGGAATGGCAGAGATTTTGCCAGTTTAACTATCACCATTAATTCTATAGACATTTATCAAATACGGTAAAAACATTCGAGAACAGGAAAGAAAAACACAGTCAAAATTGGCAAACTGTCGCGTCTGAACACTGAGAAAAAATTTTTGTTGGTATAGCTAAAATTTGTTTACCTCAACAAAATTTATCGTTTGAATACGTACAACTATATATTATGAAAATACAACAGAATATTTTGTTGACGTGCTAAATAAACCAATACTTGAATCAACAAAATGAAAAGTTCAATTCAACGATGTATACTTATTGCAACACAATGGTGTGTTAATAAGCGCATACGTTTTGTTAAATCTAGACTAGATTCAGTTGATTCTGTCAGTTGTGATTAAAATCAAACGAGTCAATTTTCTGTTGATTACGAAACTGCTTTAAACAAGTGGATATAATATTTGAGGAAATAAATATTTGGTTAAGTTGAGTAAAAATTCAGTTATTTCAAAAGCTAAAACATAGTGGATCGAACCAAATATCTTTTTCTCCGACTAAATCCGATATTGCGTGAACCGGGAATCTATTTCAATGGAAGATCTTGTTTTGTTGTTTAGTCTACATGTAGTCGTGTTGTGAATGAATATGTAGTTACTGTGACACGACGCATTCGTTTATTTAAAACAAATACGTAGCTCTTACAACTCTATCCCTCGTTCATTATAAATAAATATGTAGTTCTCCCATTGACATATCCGATTGTAACGAACCAATATAAAGTTTATACAATATTCTTTTGTTTCATTGAAGTATTTTTTTAACATATTCAACAATTGCATATTGTTGGTTTGAAAATACGAAAGCTTAAATCAAACAGAAGACATCTTTAATTCACAATATTCATATCATCAATAAATGTTTTTTTTTTTTCGATTCTCAAATATGTTCTATCGAATCACTTATCATTCAAAAATATGTATTCACCTGATTTCTTACCACAATGACCATGGGGTCATAGATATAAGAAAATATAGTGTTTCTCATGGGACTGTAACCCGTGGTATAAGGTACAAATGTTCGCTATCTAATTCTACAACCTACAACAGAATCGGTCGGAACGGTGTAACGTACTCGGCTCCCGCAATTTATGCCCATCCACAGACCGGCGTGTATGCGAGAAACTTGGTGCTCTGCGCCACGCGGTGGCCAGAATGAGAAGCTACTTTAACGTTGTCATCGTTGCTCTAAGCATTATTTTGTTCGTTTAGCAAAATTTGTATACGTTATAGGCAAGGGTTTGACTGTGCCTTTGTACCATAAGCCAATAAGATAGAATTCAATGAGTAGATTTGCAACAACTAAATTATCGTTTCGAACACCAATTGGTTTGTTAACCTGACAAGATAGTTTTGTTTCTTCTCCATCTCCATCTATTCATGTTTCCAATTGCACAAAACGCTGCGTTATCGAAAGTAAATTTATTTTGATGGAGTTTCGTGTATAATTAGTGAAAACTGATATTTCGTTTGAATCGATGATAATTCAGATGTAAGGTGTATGCGTCAAGAGCATACTTTGTTGTTTTTTCTATTACTTTTCTTGATCGAACAAAATATATTTTTTATTGCAAAGAAAAGTTTCTTTCAAAATAAAATAATTGATAAAACATAGGATTTCATATGAGAGTGAAAAAACTCATTCGTAAAACGTAGATTGTGAAAATGTTGTTGTTCCTTTTATCTAACGGTTTCTTTGATTTAACAATATAATGTTTGAGTCGGGGCTAAAATTTTCTTTAACACGTCTCATTATGAAATTAATAAGACTTGGAGTTTTCTAGGAGGAAAAAGAAATAAACGTGGCTTATGGTACAAAGGCAAGGTCAAACCCTTGCCTATAACGTATAAGAATTTTGCTAAACGAACAAAATAATGCTTGGAGCAACGATGGCAACGTTAAAGTAGCTTCTCGTTCTGGCCACCGCGTGACGCAGAGCACCAAGTTTCTCACATACACGCCGGTCTGTGGATGGGCATAAATTGCGGGAGCCGAGTAGGGTACGACGTTCCGACCGATTCTGATGAAGAACTAGGTAACGAACATTCGTACCTAACACCACGGGTTACAGTTCCGTGAGAAACACTAAATTTTTTTACGTGTATGACTATGTGAGTCATTACGTTAAAAAAACAGGTGAATACATATTTTTGGCTTATAAGGCGATTTTATGTTGTTCATTTTTCTCCGAGAAAAATGGGAATTTGCTTTTTAGCTATCTCTCTCGCACTCAGACAATGGATAGAGCGCCTTAAGAAGTTTGTATACGTATATCAGAATCAAAAATAAAAACTTATTCATGATGAAAAAAAATACATTTAAATGTATATATTGTCCTCATGTGTATTACAAATGTCTTTTGTTTATATTAAGCGTTTTTATATTCAAATCGAACAATAATTTGATTGATCGATATCATGCATATTCGTTTATGATGAACGAGGGATAATGTTATAAAAGCTACGTATTTTTTTACAACGAAGGAATGTGTCGTTGCAGCAACCTCATATTCATTCACATTAACAATATATGTAGATTATACAACAAAACAAGACCTTTCATTAAAAAAAGGTTTTTGGTTCATTCAATATCGGTTTTAGTTGGAAAAAAAAAAATATTTAATTCGATTGACTATCTTTTAGCTTTTGAAATAACTGAGTTTTACGCAACTTAATGGAATTCTTATTTCTTCAAATTTTATATCCAATTGTTTAAAGCAGTTTCGTAATTAAAAGAAAATTGTCTCGTTCCATTGTGATTACAACATACCGAATTAACTGAATCTATTCTTGATTTTGAAAAAATGTGTTCGCTTATCAACGCAGCATTTTGTTGTTGTAAGTATATATCGTTCAAGTGAACTTTTCACTTTGATAATTTAAATACTGCTTTTTCCAGTACGTGAACTAAATATTTTGTTGTATTTTCGTGAAATATAGTTATCACCAAAGCAAAATAATGCGTATCTTTAAATAAATTATTTTTAGAGAAACAAAGTAATCGTTTTTAATATGAACGAGTGACTTAATTAAATTGAAGTAACTTTTAGTCGATGGAACAAAGTAAAACAGTCCTTAAGCAAAACGTTTTGTTATCTTGAGCGAAAGAATTGCATAATTACATTTATGTGATTGAACAATATGCTCTATTCGATCATCCTAAATCATTCAGTTGAACGTATGCAATATCCCTTCAGTATGACAAAATCGTTAAATTGAGTTGATATTTCATAATCAAAAGCACATTTTGTTAGACTAAATAAAAATCAGAAAAAATCAAATAAATGGTAGTAGTTTTTCTGACAAAATCATAATGTTGAACAGATAAATAAGATTTAACCGAGACGTTTAGTTGAAATAACTGAAGCTTATTTAGCGCATCTGAGCAATGTTTAAACCAACAAAATTTTAAGGCAACAAAACGTATTTGGTATTTTCAACAAAATTTTTTTCTCAGTGAAGGCACGTGCCAGCAGATGCCGAATACAGAATTGCTAAGCGCTCTCGCGCTCTTTCCCGTGTCATTCCTGTGGAAATCTCAATAATTTTACAACGAATACTTTTTTATTTTTCGGTCGATTTTTAACGGTAACGTCCAAAAACCCAAGCACTTTTATATTCAGGAATATTCGTGGAATACACTGATCAATTTTTTATTACGAAATCTTGGAAATACCGAATGTAAAAATTCAACAAATGCATACGATTACGGATAAGTATCCGGAAAGAGTCGATGTTTACGAATTAATTACTACTTACCAAACTAAACGATAAATAGCGTTCAAGTTGCAAATATCAATTCATCCCGTATTTTATGTTTAACTACAATAATTGTCGGCCCTTCATCTTGGATGGCTTAAATTCACCGATCTACTTTCAATTGTCCGAATTATTTTTTGCATATTTTAAATATTTGGGTATGAAAATCGGTCTGACCAGCTTTCATGGGCGAAAAATGAAAAATTTTGAAGACCTTTTAAAAAAAAAAAAATAGAAAAGTTAGTTGCTTTCCAACGATGGAACGTATGGATCATAGGCGACTCGGCCGGAAAGCACAAATGAAAAAAAGGTGGGATCATTTTTTGACCGAAGCATGTGCACAGTGGATAATAGCCGAAGAAAGATTTGCCTCTCAGGAATCCTGGCCGATTATATACCACGGTGTCTCTTGATAATTTTTAATTTGTCCGCTTACCCCTGATCGATTCTGTCCCCGGGTCCCATCATCGCCGGATGTGTCGGTCCCATGGGTCCACCCATCGGATGCCCTCCGGGTCCGAAAGGACTACCGGGCGGCATGCCATATTGAGGTCCACCAAAGGCTTGTCCCGGCGAAGGAAAATGAGGATTACCAGCACCGGGTGGTACAAAAGGTGGTCCCGAAGAGCCCGGCCTACTGACGAATTGTGGTGGACCACCGGACGGCGAACCGAATGGACTAGGTCCTGGTCCTGGTCCATTGTAACCCGGACCGGTGTTATTTTGAGGCGGTTGAAAACCACCCTGATTGGGTGGTGGTCCGGGACCGGGTGTCGACGAGCCACTCGGCGCCGGCGATGCTGTACACTGAGGTGTTCCCGAACCCGGTGGTGGACCCTGATAAGGTGGTGCACCCGCCGGACTTCCCGCTCCACCAGGAAACGAGCCAGGCCCTTGAAAACCACCTGCATTGCTTGTCGGCCCACCCGAACTATTATATGGTCCCGACGGTGGACCGCCGCTTCCACCTTGGCCCACGGAATTTGGTGTAAATGGTGATGCCTCCGATCCAGGTGGCGGTCCTTTCCAGGACGCCGGTGTTCCCGGGTCCTCCAGTGTGCTAGTTGCTGCTAGCGGAGTATTCAGGCGGCTACAGCCTTAAACATTTGATAAATACATTTTTATGAGCGATAACCAATCGTTTGACAATCATTTTAGTATATCATCAAAACTTCATAATAATTTTGTAACCGTGGTGTACGAAAGCCGAGGGCATAAAGCAAAAAATTCATATTAAATTTCGCACCATTGATGTACAACGAAATTTCCCGAAATTTTTTTCTCTTTTTTTTTTCTTTCATTTATAAATGAAACAAACATTTTATTGCTATTCAACGGTACTAACTTTAATCCAATATTGGGATCTGACCTCGGGGCGGGGCTTAATTCAAAAAATCCAACATGACGCAGACACCGATGCAAATTGTACGGGAATACATGTGATGTAGTATGACTTTTGTTTAGTTTCCAGTATTATGTCTGTAAGTCGTGAAAATATTTGTCTTTGGGCTGGTGAAAATCTTGCTCAAAGAAATTTCATTGAAGGTGAAAGGGTTCTACACGCGGGACACATCGTGAAGTGTGGAATAAACGATGAAATCGGGCGCCACCCGAATGCATTGAACTTTTTGGCATTGTGTTTACAAACATCCCAAGTCAGGGGAAGTATGCACGAAATTGAAGGAGAAATAAAAAATGGAGTGATAATATTTATCAAGTGCTCATGTAAGTCTGGCTTGGGCCAACAGTGCAAACACGCATTAGCAACGCTTTTGCACTTGGAGCGGTAAGTTTCTAACCTCAAAATTGTAAAGTAAACAACCTATAAAATAAAATTTTAATAACACATCGAGATCAAAATACTGTGTAGGATTAAAGAGGAAGATTTGCCAATCGTGACCAGTACAGATCGCAAATGTGGATGGAAGAAGCTGCAACAAAAAGCCCTTGAGCAATATGCTGCTGCACCACTGGAAAATCATCCGTGCTTTCGACGTACCGATAAAAAAATGAAAATGAATATTGACATTTTGGAAAGCATGACTGACTGGCTGAAATCAAGAAATGTAGGTGCTCTGGGAAGACACGCGTAAGTCTAATTGCATTCGTTTTTGTTAAATAATATTAATTTTGTCACTATTATTTTATACTGTTATTTGCGAATTGCAGCCAAGGTCGGCACAATTCAGTAACTTTGAAAGCAAGTCAAGCACCTACACTCACAGAGATAGAGGCTAAAACCATCGATGAAATTTTCGCTAGACAAGAGTCTAGTTCATTGATGCAGGAAATTGAACAATTTCAAGTGAAGAAAATTGATGATTGTTGTGAGAAAACACTGAACGAATTGAACACTGATTTTCGAGCTCTATGCAAGGAGACTAAGATATGCTATGCCACGTGGTCTGATGAAAGAAAGTACCGTATCACAGGCACCACTTGCTATGGCCTGTTCACTTACGCTCGCAATAAAAAATCAAATTGGCACGCCAAATGTGAGGCTTACTTCGCTCCCAAAGATTTCCGCACGGAATATACAGAGTATGGAAAAAAGACTGAGAAAGAGGCACGCGATACATACGTGCAAAGTACAAAAAAGACTGTGGTAGAGATAGGGCTAGTTGTTTCACAACGAAATCCATGGTTGGCTGTGTCCCCTGACGGTATTATTATCAACGAAGATGGATCATTTGTGTTGCTAGAAATCAAATGTCCTTTCAAAGGAAAAACACTGACTGTGAGAGACGCGATCAGAGACAGTTTCGGGAAATGTTTGAACATGAAAAATGAGCCAATAAGTTTGAAAAAGAAACATAAATATTATGGACAAGTTCAGCTAGGAATGGCCATTTTAAACATTAAAGAAACGTCGTTCGTTATTTACGCCGCTTATGACAAGAGTTTGATTAATGTAAAAGTCAGTATTGACGAAAATTTTGTGATGGAAATGTTGCTTCAGTTGAAGAAAATATACCACAATGTGATGTTGCCCCAGATATGTTTGAGGAAAAACGATGGAGATCATAGAGTTGATGAAAATCACAACTCTACGAATGTTTGTGATAATTGATATTACCAAAAAATATTAATTTATTTATTTCTTATGTAATAATATTATTTAAATATAATCGTTGAATGTTATATTGTTTACATATAATCGTTGAATTTTATTGATGCTTTAATTTGGTACCGAAAAAGGTTGATAAATACACAATGATCCAAGAATTATTCTAATTATTTTTTCAATTCATCTTATTCTATCAGAACCTTCCGAGTTCTTACGTCCTCTTCCACTCTAATTCCTTCCATTTCTACGTACAATTTTCAATTCGATTTCTTATCGTTCATAAATTTATTGTCGGCTAAAATGGGTGCGCTTAAATTAATTGTGCCACAGATAACCGTAAAAATATCTCCCACGATGTGTACTAAATTTACAGGCAAAGTATCACCCAATATTTTAAACGTTTTAATTCTTTGATTCGATCGTTCCACGTGCACCCGTGCTTTTGCAATTTTTGAAGTCATAATGGCTTCTGCTTTCGTAAATTGTTTTTTTGTTCTTAAAAATGGGGGTTTGATACATTTCCAACGATTTTTTTCGCAAATTTCATCAATAGAAAAGCCTTTGTCAACCATCACTGCATCTCCTGGTTCTAGTAAATTTTTTATCTCACACTGCTTGAATATTTCTGAATCAGATGCTCTGCCGCCATAAGGCTTACTTAAAAAAGAAATATTTCCCCCCGGTGTGACAGCGGTCATAAATTTTATAGTGCCACTTCCTTTATACTGCGAGTAAGTAATCATCTGGCAGCAAAGATGTTTCGGCTGCTGAAGAAATATTTCTGTGCAATCAACTACTGCTCTGACGTCCTCAAAACCCTCAAAACATTTTGGCACATTCCTAGATATTTCATTTTTTGAGGGCCAAGGGATGGCGGATTTTAAACACTGTCCTAATAAAAGTACGGTTGAATAAAAAATACGTTGACAATGTTTCGGTGAAATATGGAAAAAAATAGCTAAACTGCTGTAGCTCCAATTCTGCCTTAATTTTACATATGTCATAACGATTTTTTCGCGTAATGTCATCGTCCCAAGGTTCACAGAAGGGACAGTGGTGAGAGCCCACTCTGCAAGGTCAATGATCTGGTCTAAAACATCAAAAGATTCGATGCCTGTCATTGTACTTAAACTACTATTAGTTTGCAAGTAGTCCATAAACTTCGGTAAGAGTTCACCACTGTTTACTTGAACTCCAAAATCTTCCACACGTGTAGGCGGCTCCGAACAATGAGAACATTGATTATTTAGTAATAAATTAATAGTTTGCTCTTGCTCTATAATATCAGTTTGAGTTAATATTGGAGAAAAATTTGAAGTTCGTGGGACCAATTCACTAGCATCGACCGGAGAGCAGACTTGTATGAGGTTGGACACAGCTGGCACATCATTTTGTGATAATATCGAGTCTTCATTTCCTTTTCCATCTTCTTTTTGCTCCTCTAATGTTTCTTCAGCATCGATCATAATGACTGGATCATCGTTCTTTTCATTTCTCTTCAAATGCCTTTGCAATCGACTGCTCTGTGAAGGACCGCATGTTCCATGGCTTTGCAAAACGCCTGGCAAATTGCACGAAGGGACTGCATTGGCTTTTAAATATCGCTTCTGCGATGAATGATCTGGTAACACATATTGATAAAATATAAAGAACATTATTTGTTATGAAACAGAGCAACTATATAGGTAACACCCCAGTAAATTCTGAGGTCATGCAATGAATTTTGAGGTTATTCATTGGAAAAATGTATATTAGCATACCTGGCAGTATATAATCTGTTTTCTTGAAATGCAGAGAGCACACTTGGACGTTCTTGTTAGTGTTTTTCATTTTTAAAGCACTTCTCCATGCTTTTGCTTTATCGGAACTTGTTACATTTCCAAAAATGTCTTTGCTGTACACTAACCTCTCACCAGTCCTCGGGATGGAGTGAAAACGAAGGTCCAAATCTTTTTGTGATTGACTATGGCAACCATTCACCCAACAATACCTTCTCGCACTTAATTTTTTTCTTGGGGAGAACCTTGCACCCTCCATAACGTTTCGATTCACTTTAAATTAATAAATATTCACGCTCACTCACAAGTGTTGTGTATATTCCAAGCGTACGTAAGAAAAGTTTGCATCGGTGGACTACTTACAAAAACTGCCACCAGGTGCCGTGACAAAAATGTCAGATCCCAATATTCATTCGAGTAATTTTAATCTAAGAACATTCCCCCGATAATCTCTTCAAGCAGGCAGTTGAAAAATAATCATGCCAAATTCCTTTTTTTTTCTTGGATTGGATAAATTGGATAATATTTTATGGACGTTAACCCGTCAGCAGTGGTGCTACGAGACTTTTTCTCACACTTATATTAAAACGATGATTACTCGAAAATTTCAACTGGCATAAGCATTTGAAATTCTTTCTATCTTCAATAAATTTATTCTTCTGTATGATAGAAGAGTTAAAAAAATTTTTTGAATTTTTGTTTTTGAATTTTTTTAATTATTATTTCTTGGTTTTTAGTGTTAATTACCGTTGTATTTATAGCTTTTTTTTAAATAAAAATGTTTAATAGCCACAATCACTGTAGCGAAATTATTTTCAAGTTTCTATTTATCGAATTAAGCGCTTGAAGCTATACATGCGAGAAAATCTCTCATTTTGCGCCCAATGTTTAAAGTGTACGTAGTGCGTCTGCTAACGGGTTAACAATATTTTTTTTGCTTCGCTTCAACAATGCAAACTTCAATAACGTCTCGGTAAAGTACCAATTTCATATTATTAGATCCGAATGTCTCAACAAAATATTATAAACAAATGATGCAATTAAGAGAAAACTATTTTGGTTACTGCAATTTTTTGAATTTGGGACTAAAATAACCAAACAACGATCGGATTACGATTTTGTTAGCTTTGATGCTTGGCCAAGCGGCGATCAAATGCATACGTATGACACAAATTATGCGAGTCAAAAATTGATGAGGCATCAATAAAATTCCATACCGCATAAAACTCCAACTGTAGTCTGCAAAATTTATCAACGACCTTCGGTATATTTTTTGGTTACTTAGTCATCGCTTTACAATGTTCAATCAGATATGTTTTCTTTTCGATACATCGAAAAGGTAATATTCTTCTGAAACTCACGAATATCGCCGAAGTGGAAAATTCAGTTTAAGCGCATGAACGTCGACTAAAAAAATTGGAAAACTTTTTTGGTCATAGTTTTCTGGTACTCGGATAGCGAATAATAATAATAACAATTTAATGATTTTTTATGTTTGAAAATTGAATGAATGAGCTTGATAAGAATGGCTTGACGCATCTTAAGGATAAAATTTATTTAATTAATCTTGAATAAGGTCTAGATTGGCGACAGAACTTTTTTGGAGATTATTCTCTATTTATTCTATCGGATGGCGCTTTTATTCGAGCGCAACGATCCAGCATCGTTTCCTATATTGTGTTGCCAGTAGCGAACAGCCGCGAATAATGAAACTCGTAGCATTGCTAAACGATTTTTATTTTAAGATGTCGGAGCCTGCACTAACTGAAACAAATAAAAGTAAATTTTAACGACGCGACTTATAGTACCGTAGAGTAATCTTCCTCTAAAAATGATGCGTCTCTATTAGTAATAACAAAATTGATGTCGACGATCCTACCGTATGAAAATTTACCCACTCGCGCAAATTAAAAATCACAATTTTCTAACTATTCGTGCCTTAATAGAACATTGAAACTTGGAATAGCCCTGCGACAGAGTGACTTGAATTTGCTTCAATGGCAACTCGATCGGTAATAATAAAAACAAAAGAAGGTTAACATCGATGCTTGAGCTCGATCGTTGCACAACTTTGGTAATTTACTTGTGTATACGATAAAAATACTAGAGTTGCAAGTTTGTATTGTTATTCTTAAGTCTAGCATGAAAAAAGGAAAAAAACTTGGAAGAATATATGAAGCGTTTCGTAAAGATCACGAACGGTGTGCGGTCTTTGAAAAACAATTAGACGACCAACAGGATGAAGAAAAAACGAAAATATATTTCGTAATATAAAAAAAAAGGAATTTTTCTGTGCGAATAAGCAAAAATCACCATTGTTAGTCCCATTAGCCTTCATCGTTGGCGAGCAGCTCGAGCTCACTCCATATCACATTCGGAGGATCGTTCCAGAAAGTCGAAGAAAGTTTATAAACTCGCGAGTAAAGTGATAAAAATGAAGGACAACACTGGAATATGGGCGAAAAGCGCCGAACAACAAAATGCTTAAGGCGATTGAAAAACTTTTGAATGTTATCGACGAACGAATTGAAGGTTATGTTCCCGGCGACCTAACCTATGAATTCGTTTGTGAACGCGGTATTGACGATAGGCACGATCCTCGTGTATATATCCGAAAATTCCTTCATTTAAAGTCCTCGTATTGTTTAATCCTCGTTGTTTATATTGATAAAGACGCAATGATAAACACAACCGAAAGTGTTTACAACGCGTCGATCCCTTTCTAACCGCGACAGGGCAACACAACTGCCGGCATTTTTTTCATATTATCCGAACTTTACGCACACGAGAATACATCGTCGAACGAAAAAATGCTTACGAATAAACACTAGCTCGCCATATCTTCATTAATCTCCGCACAAATACTACACTTGGCGCACTACATCTATTTTTTTTTCTCTCATCGCGTCACTTTGGCAAAGACTGAAAAAAAGGAACGATTCCTCTCTCGCGTTTATCCCATAACACGGCCGTAGTGTACAGCCTGCGCTATGAGAGCGAGCGAGGAAGAGAGCGCGCGCGACGAAGAGGCCAAGTGCGATAAACACCACCGTAGTCAGTTCAAAAACTAACTCGCGACGATATACTGACCAACTACGCAGATTACCGCGCAAAAAATACTATGAATTTACGAAATAAAATCATCCATTTATTTGCCAAATATTCTTCTTCAATATTGCTTTTTTATTTACACTTTTGTTATACGTTTTATCAAACATGTTTACTTGATTATTTTTCGTCCGAATTTTTCTTTCTTTTTTTTTTGATCGTTCTTCGCACGGTAGCAGAATGATTACCGTTGTGCTTCGTACTTCGTACAATCTTTGCAAGGCCTCCGTACCCGGAACAAAGGACACCTTGAATTCTTCATTTTAGTACCCCGCCGCACGAAAAAAAAATTTGTAATTTCTTTTTTCTTTGTAAGAAACGCAGGTGCCGACCGCTTTTATTCTTCCATAAGCCTGCATAATCCAAAAGCCTTGCAACATGATTACAGAAAGTCTTGCAGCCGAGTTTACGAGTTTTCTTTGACCACACAACAAAACTTTTCTCTCTCTCTCTCTCTCTCTCTCTCTCTCTATGTACAGGTGACTTTCGACCTCGCGGACCACGTGCTTATGCGATTTGCCGAAATTTTAAATAAATCCGTCTATTCGGCCTTTATTTTACGTTCCAAAAAATGATTCTCGAAACTAAGAGGCGTTTCTCTCTGTGAATTTCAATCTTTGACGCTGTTTCAAGTTTAGTCTTATTTTTACTTGTGTGTAAGGTTAAAAAAAAATACCAAGTTTTCTTCTTTCCAATAACAGAATATAAACATAATAAAAGTATCTATACAAATAAAAACTTCCATTAAAAGATCGCTAAGAAATAATGTTTATTATTTGAATTAAAAAATATATACGACGGGGGTACGACGCATTAAAAATCATAATAAAAATAATGAAACGAAAGAGAAAGAAGAGCGACGACGCCGTTTCTCAAGCCCGCGGAAAGCAGCGCACCAATTATAGGTGTAATACTTTGCGAATACATATGTATACATATATAGATATAAACTTGAAACCCTGTTACGAGACTACGTAACTCCCAAGAGCTATTAATCAAAAGGGAAACTTTGGCAGAGCGGGTGTCGCCTGTTGCATCCCGCGATGGATACAAGACGCGCTTCGGTTTCAGTATACACGCGGCGAAGAGCACGAGTCTCAAGTGTGTCGATCATCGACCTTTTTTTTTCATAACCATGCACGTTTTGTTCCATGAGCGTGACAGACTAAAAGTAGGTTCGAATGGTATAATAAATTAAGGAACAATGTAAATTAGTAATTTTCAAAAAATTTCTTTTGTTTTAACTAAACCGATCGTTATGAATTAAAGAATATTTATTTGGAAGAAATACATTCAGGCCTCTCGTGAGGAAAACACCCATCGCTGCGCAGTCCTAGCCTCGCCTCTCTGTTTTCTTTTTTGCATTACGAGACAAAAAGTTTGCATCAGATAAAAAAATAATAAAAAATAATGCTGCAGGGGGTAAACCTATCGTGTTTATATTTTTGAGTTCACACGAGACGAGCTTCAAGCTTTTCCCAAGCCCATGACGTCATCTCGCGTTATTTACATGAAAAAAAAAAAAAAACTTATTCTTTCTCTTTCTCGTTCTCCCTCTCTCTCTCTATCCAGGGTGTGTTTCGAAGTACTCCCTCTCTCATTTTCCCTTGTTGCTCACCAGTTGACAGTGTCACCCTAAAAATCAATATCGTTGAACCCCGGCACTTTTCTCGCCCTTTTACCCCTGGGGAAGCGGGATGAAAAACTATAACCCACGGAAAAGTGAGTACGCGCGCGTGTGTGTGTGTGAGAGAGAGAGAGAGAGAGGGAGAAACAGAAAGGTGAGGGTGGGTTTCAATGAAATCGTAGGGCTATACAGCGAACTACTCTTAACAAAATAGCCGCGTCTCCCTTTTCTATTTAACGCGCCAAAAGATGCCAAAAAAATAATTCGATCAGTCCCTCGCGTTAACCGAATTTCTCTACAATCAATAAAGTGAGAAAAACAAAAAAATATTCCGTAGCGCAAAATAATCCAACTTGAGAATTTCGGAAAAATTAAGTATTTGTAGAAACGCTCACAATCTACGATGCCTCACACTGAGAAAAAAAAATGTGTTGAATGAACAAAATTTTTGTTCAATCAACAAATTGTGGCGAACAAAATGAAATTCGTTAACTCAACAAAAATTTGGTTTATTCAAACACTTAATTCGCTGTTTTAAATAAATATTGTTTACTACGACGGAAATATTGTTGAATGAAGAAAAATTTTGTTGAATTAACAAATTTCATTTTGTTCGCCACTATTTGTTGATTTAATAAAATGTTTGTTGAAACAACAAATTTCTTTTCTCAGTGCACGTACTCGGCCCGATCCGAAATGTCGAAATAACAAATTTTCAATACTGTTCAACCGATCGCAATGAAATTTTGTCAGCTCATGCAGAATTGTGGCGAGAATAGGCTAATTGGTTGAATTAAAAGAAAAAGGTGCCAATTTTCAAGAAAATACGATTTCTCAACGAACATCGGTTTTTAATAATAATAATAATAATAATAATAATAATAATAAAAAGACATTAACGAACTCGTTAATTTTACAATAAATATTTAAAGTGCGTTACAATTTATTGTTTACACGCATTTAATAATGACAAAGATCCATTTTTAAATGAAAGTTGTTACAAGTAGCAGGACTAAAAATTCTTACCTGCTTGAAATCGCGTCAACGACAAAAATCGCTTTGTCGCGACTTCATCGATCGCGTTCGATCCAAGACTTCTTTAGAGTTGATCTTCTTCAACTTATTTTCGAATGAATGATTTGAACGATCATAATATGAAAAACTTTGGGAAATCGTGAGCTAGCAAAAATTTTATACTTGTAATTCGTAGCCTTGACCAGTAAAAAAAAAAAAAAAAAATCGATTTGTGATTGCAAATGGACGATCTCAGTTTTAGAAAAACGACGACATATATATAAAAAAAATGGAATATATTTTGTAAAATAATTTTAAATATTCATAAAGATAATACAATTAAAATGGTAAAAATTAAGATAAAAACAATCACAGTAATGTTATTTCAGATTTGTTTACAACGAAAATGACAACTGAATTATTCCCAATTAAAGCTGACAATTAAAATTCCTCAGCCGATGGAAGTGAGACGAAAAAAAAGATTGCACCTGTCGGAATGGATGAGAGAAATAAAACTTAAAAAAAATGAAAAATTAAAAAAAAACAATGCGAGGCAAAATACATAAAATAAGTTGATGACATAAATGCAAAACTTCGTTTCTTTTTTCCAATTATATAGAAAAAAATCTCTGCATGGTAAATATTTTTATTTCCAACTTAGGAACTGAAATGCCCATATAATCAAAAATATTCGAGATCGTAATAATTATTATTATTATCAAAGTAGAAATAATCGTTGATTACGACTAAAAATCACGTTTTTTGATGTGAGAAAAAAAGTTCCGGAAAAGATGGTGAAAGTAATCAAAATCAAAATCAAAATAAAAATAAAAATAAAAATAAAAAATAAACAAACAAATTAAAAAGGAAATATAAATTAAGACAATGATAGGAGGAAAGTCTTTCAAGCTTTTCTCTCAAACATCTCTCGTGATTTCTTTCTCGCTTCTTTCATTCGCACATCGATAATTACGTCACTTATACATTCAGGCAACTGTACAAATTTCTTAACTTAAAAAAAAAAAAAAAAAAATCAGCTCTGTGGTACGACAGAACGTAAACAAACGATTTGCCCTTTAATTATTTTTTTTTAAATCTATCTTTTTCTCACAGGACTTTTCTGCGCGTGGTTTTTTTTTTCTTTTTATGGTACACTGTATCGTATCGTTGGTCTCGGATAATGCGCGCGTTTACCGAGAGTGTAATTACTTTTATGGCACGTAACTTTTGCACGCAAAGTGAGTGTGTGCGTGTGTGTGTGTTGGTGTGTTCAGTATCATTTAAAATCCAAACGAGAGACGAGCAGGAAAAGAATAACAATAAATCAAAAGAAAAAATGGAATCGTACCGAACCCCTGTGTCGTATTTCGTATTCGGTCTGCCTTTGAAAACACATCGTTGTGAAAAGTATTAAAAAAAAAAAAAAACAATAAAAACATCGGCGGCATCAAAAAAATCAGCAGCAAAAAAAAAGTAACAATTTCAAGAATCTTTTTTTTTCAACGCCTACATCGCGCTAAAAAAAAAAAAACAAAAATACTGTACACATAACCACGAATTGATGGTTCATCAGATAAAAATTTCCGAAAATTTTCTAAATAATGATTAAAAAAGATTTCTTTTTTAATGAGCTGTTTTGCACGAAATTTTTGAGTTTCAGAGTTTATGAATTTTGAATTTCAAGAAAAACAAAATTGCCAGCTAAATTATTATCGATACACTCGATTTTTGTATTTTCAAAACGATCGATAGTAAAAATTTGAGCTAAACATACTTTTTCACGTATCGAATGAACATTGCAACTCGAAATTATTGCTTGTGAATGAATTTTAATTCGATCAATTACAACAAATATTTCCCCCCCCCCCCCCATGATTTTAGATTGTTTCTATAACGTTACATTGAAAAAACTTACGTATGGAATATCGTACATTGCTAATATACTAATCGAACGAAATTTTATTAACCGCCTTTTCATTTTTCAATATTGTATTCTCCAAAGATGTGTTTTGCACAGTGACATTGAGAAAAGAAAGTGTAATAATTGAACAGCATCAAGAGCTGGAAAAAGGGTCGGTCCTTGATCCATCGTACGAATGAGAAATTCAAAATGGCACTCCGATCAAATTGTGATAAAATAATAGTTGCAATAATCATAAAGTTTTAAAAAATCCTCTCGACTGATCAAATCCGTCTTTCTTTTTTTTTTTTTAATGATTTTTGTGCAAATCGCTTTTATCGTTAGAAAAATATTCATCGTATGACAATACGAAGAGAATTTTGAAAGGGTAATTTTTCATTTGAAAGATGCGATGATTTGGTGTATTCGAAAGAGGTTGAGTTGAATTTGTCAATTTTACAAAAAACTTTAATTCGTTGATCCACTGTGCACGGGTCATATTAATCGAGAGGGGTCGAGCTTCAAAAAAAAAACAAGCCTATATGGGCGGAAAAACACACGAGTTAGAAATAATTTGTATAACAGACAAAATTGCACGATTGAAAAAATGTTTAGAATTTGAAAAGAAAAAAAAAATAGAAAATGAGCACAATCCCGGGAAATAGACTCTACGTATTCGAACCTAAACGAAGTATCAGCCTTTTCTCTTGTTCCCTCTTTTTTTTTAACGACTCGATTTTTTTTCTTACGAGAATTGATCTTATTGTGATTTTGTTTTCGTTTACCATGTTACTATAATGTCATATTTTCGTCATTGTTTTTGTTTCTGCAGCTGCTGTCTCAGGTTTAATTATTTGTTTTTCTTGTTTTATTTATTATTTTTCCTTCTTCATTTTGATTAGATTATCCTAAAACGAACATATTTTTCTTGGTAATATGTCGGCGTCTGATAAACGTGAACATACGATTTAGAGTGCAAGGATAATCGTGGCAGGCGGCGATGGTCAGCAGATCCGTATAATCCGTCCGATTATATTCACAAGACACACGATGTAGTACTTACATTCTTAATCGAGAGATGGGGGGAGAGAGAAAAAGAGAGAGAGAGAGAAAATTGTCGAATGAAACATCAATAAAATAAATTTGCAACACCAAATTTCGTTTAATTCAGTGTCAATAAGTTTTTTTGTTTCTTCTTTTTTTCATTCTCATTTAAAGAATCTTTTCGATTTCATATCGATTTTGTGTCAACGTGATATCGAAGTTTGGCATCGTTTTAACATTACGAAAAATGTCTTAATTAATTATCAAACTCAATATCTTCTTCAATCGTCTAAATTTTTTGAAAATTAACCCAATGAGATCGAAATTCTTCTAAAGTCGGGCATTATAGAACAAAAAAGTTGTTTGATCATCTCAACGATGAAAATTTAAATATCGTAAAACATATCGATTTTGAAATTTGAATCGTTGTCAAAAGTTCATTAATTCATATCAATTTTCGAAATTATTCAAAAATTATTGCTAATTTAAGAACTAGATTAAAAAAAAAAAAAAAAAAAAAAAAAAAAAGAGAAAAGTTTTGCCAACATGAAAACTGGAAATGAACTGCGAGTCCTTTTAGAAGAAGAGAAGAAAAATCATTGTTTTGCAACGATACTAAACTTTAAAATCTTGTACAAAAGTTATGGCCAGCTTAGCCGCGATACAATCTGTCGAGTTTCGTATTTCGAAAGAGTATCGGAGGCCAACAATTTTTTTTTCTTCAATCACTCTCACAAGTGGACGGTTTTGTTATTCAATTCTTTCTTTTCTTTTTTGACTATTTTTTTGAAAAATAATTTCTCTCAAGAAAAATGATCCTCACGACCGCCACGTGCCACGAGATAATCCATACAGACTGTACAGCATAAACGCTAAATTCCTACGCTCCTAATTTTTATGTATAACACTAAATGTTAAATTTAACTATGTAACCATCGCTTCTCACGCGACGATATATATATGTGTGTATGTGTGCGTGCGTGTGTGTGTGTGTGCGCGCGCGCGCGTGTATACGTGTGTGCGCGTGTATGTGTGTATAATATATACATTATGTACAATCACAATTTCGGCTTCTACATTAATAGCATTTTTTGCGGTGCACGTATGACTTCGAATCAGTATTTTCTTCCCTCTTATCGTTTTGTTTTGTTTTCTTAACTCTCTTTCTTTTTTCATTTATACGTAACATATTATTATAATTAAAAATTGGCTAATTAACTATATTACGATTACGAATTTCGGGAAAAGGAAGTGCTCGTCTTAATAAAGTATCAACGGAGCTCCCAATATATATATATTTTTTTCATTAATTTTGCAAAATGAAAAAATAAAAAATAAAAAATAAAAAAAAATAAAAACAAATAATAAAATTAAATATTTACACGACGTGAATCGCCGACCGAGCATTAAATCGCGGCCCGGAAAAGAAGGGAGGGAGTGAGGGGATAAAAAAGCAGAACGAGGATAAGTCGTGATGCGAAAAAACAATAAACAATAAAAACAACAACAACGAAAAAAGAAATCACCTCGTTCATCAATCACAGGCTCGCGTAAAGGCAAGGACGCGGAAAAAAATGATATATGTACATATATACATATATTAAGTATGCAGAGGAACTACGAAATGTTTCATTACATCGGTCGGTGACTCTCTTATTCGTCTTTCCCCTCTCACCCTACTATCTCGCTCCTCCTGTCGTACTACTCTACTTTCCTCTTTCGTCTTGTTTTGTTGTCTCAAAAATCGTTTCGTTGAAAATTCCAAATTTTACTATCAGCCAATCGACGAGCACTTTCATTACCAGAAATTTAGCCCCGATCACATGCTCCATCATTGGACAGCTCATCATCACTCTCTTGATCTCTCGCCTACTTTTATATTATTCCCGAAATGAAGAATATATCCTAAAATAGCTGCATACGCCTCTATCCTTGCGCATCCATATATCAGCTCTTGCTCCTATCTCTATTTACAACAACGAGATGTATATCTCGGATTATCTTGTCCGTATATATTCCTCCTTTTCGACTAGTGGATGTCCTTTCGTGCAATCTCAAAATCATTCCTCATCGATAGTGATCTTCTCTTTTTAAATGGTACCGAAGGTTGCATCGGTGAAAGCAACGAAAAATTTATCAGTTTCTTCGTTCTTTCAATTCCAACATTTCTTTTGCACGCTTAAACGTCCTAAAAAATGTCTCGGCAATTTTCATCATTTGCAAACGAATATTGAGCACTACTGTGGGGAGGGAAACAGAAATCCCGTTGCGTTCAAATGAGTTTGTCAGGTCCATTATTTCACCAATAAGATTGAATCTCGCAGCGTCAAATTGCAACTAAAAATCCTCTTTTTTTCCTTATAAATTTCTTATCGTTTACAATCGTCCAAATTTTTTCGTTGCCAAAAAAAATTTTGGACCATTTTCGTAGTTCGCGCAATAGCAAGTAAAACTTGAATACGAGCAAAGAAAGATATTTCTTGTACTCGAATCGATGTAAAAATCAACATGGTCTTTACGAAGGTATTTTTGTCTGACGAGGTCACGTAAGTTGTCATCCTACTTGGAAGTCGGAACAGCGGGTTGATGTTGTCCAGTAATAGCCAATTTAGGTTGGGAGGATGCGAGCAATTCCTTGTAATAAGCGCTGAATTCAGGTGGCACATAAGACTGCGAGGGTGGTGGCATTGGGGGTGGAAAAAGGCCGTTGTAACAGGCCGAATAATAAAGAGGATCGAGCATCGGTAGGAACTTGGTTGCCGAGTTTGGCATTTGGGTGAGAAAACCTGGTGAATTTTGTGAGTTTTTGCCAAAGTAAGTGTTCGATAAGCTCGTTGGCGCGATGTGCCTTCCCGAGGATTCCGTCTGCGTGGGTGACGGCTTATTAACTTCGTGTATCTGTTGTTCAACGACAATCGAGGTCTTATCACAATCGTTCAATCGTCCATGATGATTATTTGCCGAATCATGATTTTTACTTTCGTTCATTATTTTCTTGGCAAATATATCATCTTTTTCATCTTGTTTATATTTTTCTTGAATTTGTTCTTTTTGTTGTGCCTGTTGCGATAGAGTGTTGCACTTGAAGCTCGTGTATGGAGTATTATTAAGATGATGAAGATTCGGTACGTTAGGAATAATTGGTTGATCGGTAGGAGGTTTCCTCGATACGTACGAGGAAACTTGTTCCGATCTAGATGGAAATTTGCCATTTTGATGACGCCTCTGTATCTGTTGATTCGCAATAACGTTGTTGACGTTTACGCGTTGATTACTACTACTACTACTATTACTACTACTACTACTACTACTACTGCTACTGCTACTGCTACTGCTACTACTATTACTACTACTACTACTGCTAGTAGTAGTAGTAGTAGTAGTGTTGTTATTGCTATTATTCTGAAGCCTCGCTATCGGAGGGCTCGGTGATAATTGATGAAGTTGAGATGAAATTGGTGAATGATTTCGATGTTTCGGACTGACGAGCGTTATCTCAAGATTGTTCGAAGCCATGGTTCGACTGTCGAGCATTCCCCCGTAGCAGGGAAAAGTGGATTTTCGTGAATTCGTATCTTGCAAAGTATTCTTAGGGCTCGAATTTTTCATATCAAGATTGAGAGGATTCGATCTGGGCACAACGGGGACTCGAACGATTTCGAGATGCGGTCGAACGAAAGATCGATCGGTAAGTTTTTGAGTAAGGTTGAGAATCGTATTGGTGGTTTGTTTTTTAGGATGGTTATTGCTTGGTATATGCGACGATTGAGAATGCTGCGATATCGGATGATGATAATTGTGGGGTATGAGAATATCTTTGGGATTTCCGTAAACCATTTTCTCACTGTGAGCGAATATTGAACGGGATTGCGTGACTTTTGGTGGTGTTTGTCTTTCGTTCGTTGGTGAGGCTGGTACAGTAAAACGAGGATTGCTCGTTGGTGGCGATGTTGACAAGCTCGGTTGCGTCGAATTCGTAGCGTTCGCATAAAGTTGCAAAAGACTCGAATTACTCGGACTTCCAACATTTATAACTCGACTGTTGCTGCTGTTGGTATTATTACCGTTGTTATTATTTATTTGGTGATTTTGTTGATGATGATTTTGACGATTGGAGGTCGATTTAACGGTCGAAACTCCATTGATACTCGGTTGGTCAGGATTGGAGGGTAACATATGGCCAATATCCGGAGTAACTGTTACGGATATTAATTTAGGCAGGGAATTAGGCGTGGATGAGGTTGAAAAGGACGGACTGTTGGTGTCATCGATTTTGATCGTTGATACCGCCGTAACCGGGATAATTGTTGCTTGTATAATGCTCGAACGCACCTCCAATTCGACCGGTGTTACCTCGAGACCACCCTCACGAAGAATCTCCAATTTTCTCTTCTTGAAGCTCGGTATGACGATCTTATCCCGACTCGCGTCGTTCTCCATCTCAAGATCAATAACTTCGGGGGATTTTGGTGGCTGTAAAACTTTTTCCGTAAATATTGCCTTCTCACCGAATATCGGTATATTTTCTTTTCCCTGGGCGAGAATGTTGGTCGATTTAGGATCGAGCTTCATCTCTTTTACGTCCTTCTCCGGAGGCGGCGTTAATGTCACGATCGCTGTTGAATGCGTCGTGCTCACAGGTAAACTCGGGGCTGATGTCGTTGTTGGCACTTGTTGAGATATTAAAGGACTGCTTAACTGACGTTCTATTACATTTTGCGATACTTCGACGCTCCCACTAACGATACTCGTCGGTGTCGTCGATGGCGTACTGCTCGGTGTGTTCGGCGTCGATGTCGTCGACGCGTTTGACGATGGTGGTGGACTCGGACTTGGCAGTTGACTATTTTGATTAACGATCGTCGGATTATTCGTCGCTATTGTGTTCAACGACTTCAAACGTTCGGGCTTTACTCTTACACTACGCAACGACGATGTCTTGCCACCCTCAGTCTTTGGCTTATCGCCCGGTAGGAAAGGCTGCAACAATATTTAATGTGGTATTAAAATTTCTCTCCGTCAAAACCCAACGAATCTTCTTTTTTTTTTTTTCATTCTATTCTTTTTCTTTCATTTTCCTTCAGAAAATCGTGCTAATTTTTGTTCAAATTTAGATTTTTAGTTCGACAAGGAGTCTTTAAAATTCTGATACATTTTTGAAGGACAATAAATTTTGGGCCGTATAAGAAAAAATAAAAAAAAAAATTCGTTTTCACGGTTGTCATTGCGGTACGCGTGCCTCGTTAAAAAATGTTTTTTAATTTTTTTTTATTTTCCATAAAAACAGATTAATGATAACCTTTTTTTGACGCGTATTATTTTGTAACATCAATGAAAAAATAAAAACAAAATGATTTTTTTTCGTACCGTTTTTTTGGTTGCACGGAAAATTTAAAGCAATGAGCCATTGATTTTGACTTAAACAAGAATTATGAAATCACGGTAAAAGTTTTATTTTCGGGAAACGAAGCGAAACGCTTGTCAGATTGTTTTTCGACGAATTTCGAGTAATTTGGAGCGTAGGACAATTGACGAAAAAATATGATTCGTACCGATGAGGATGAGATCGACTGGAGAGGAAGAACCGGAGAAGGCGTCGTTGGTGCCTCCAGTGGCGATTCCGTCTCGGACGTGGGTATCCTTCCGATTTCCGATTTTGATTCGATCGTATCTCCGGACAGACAACCGTATTTAAGTCGTCTACCGTAGATAGGTCTCACTTTTGTTTCCTCGCCGCGTTGATGCCTCTCATAAGGTAACAACAATCTATTTTCAACGAAATACAAATTAATCATGCGTAAACGTCATTTCTTTTTCTATAATATTAACAATTATTTCTGTTACGATTTTTTGTTTTTTGCAACAATATACAAAAGTTCTTTAGTCTCAATTCTCTATCCACAAGAGAATTTTAGAACAATGATCGATTTTAAATATTTATCATTGTTCACCTCTCGTAATGTCTTCGAGTAATTGTAGCCGCGCTTGTGGAACCAACGTTTCCACCAATGTCGTCGTAAATAGTTTTCCAGAGACGACCACCGCTCACAGAATCGTAACCTCCGAATTTCTGTACTTTTGTATAAAATAGGAAGAGATCGACTGAAACGTTAAATAAACGCAGTGATTAAATTACAATGTCGTGCAATTTTTTATTTATTTTTTTATTTTCTTAATTTAATATGCCCATAAAGAAACAAAAAGAATTTTCCTATTTTTAATTTACAGAAATTAAGGCTACACTCGAATAACTGTTGCACTCTAAAAATGTTTGTTTCACCGCATCAAAGTTGTTTTTTCTTTCGTGCAATAAATTAAATGAGTATTGAAGACTCGAAAATGTGTTATTGGCAGTTGGTGGAAATTATTGTAACGAAGTATTCGATAAAAAGAAGGTACAAACTTTGCCTGTAACCGAGCAAGGGCATTTTTCCGACAGGCGTGCCCCGCGACCTCATAAAACTGTGAATATCAGTGAGAAATCTTTTCTCGTCCCCGGTGGTATTTCTCTCGCTACGGCGAACCCCCGATGGTGGTCTGAGTGCAGGTGCGAGATTCAAGCTCGAAACCGATCCTCTCGACGTTGAGACCACCGAAGCCTCGCTCTCGTTGCTCGATTCACCGGGTGATGCACTACGCTTTTTTCGTTTTCTTCTCGGTCTTCCTTTTAGTTTTGGAGCTGCGAGAAAAAATAGCGGATTCGGTCTAACTTCGGATACGCGATTGAAAAAAAAAAAAATGATAAGCAATCGAATTAATCAAGAATCCGAGCTGAAAAATTGGAAAACAAAAAAAAAAAACAATCGATTCAATGAATGATACAAACCGAAACATTAAAAAATGTCCAATTAATCAAGAGTAACACCATTGAAATGTTGCACAATACACACATCCAAAAAACGAATAACACTCGCGGTAGGAATGAATATCGATAGCAACATGTAAAAAACATAATATTTATAAAATAAATTGAATGGTAAAAAAATTTTTTAAATTGAAAAAAAAAAAAAAAAAAAAAAAAAATGGAAACAGTGAACAAAAAAAATTTACCCAAATGATTGCAGAGAAGTTCGTGCGTTTCAAGATCGGGATAGTCGAAGGTGTCTCTGCAGAATAAAACTTTTGTACCGGGAAGTGCTGTAAAACCGCCAAGAGCCGCAGCAATTGATGAGGAAAGCCATAAGGGTTCGGTGCCTTCGAGCCTTCGTAGAAGGGCGCGATAACGACAGTACCTCGGATACGAGAGTACGATGACTCTCGTTTGTGACGTAGTTTCATTATTATCATCCTCCTCCTCTTTCTTCACCGTACTGAGATTCGTTTCAAATTCCTTCTGTTGTTTCTCAACTTCCGTGAAATCGATTCCCGGATCTGTGAGTACCTGTGGATAATTTCCATCGAGCTTTCGATGACTTTTTTCCGTTGACGATGACAACTTTGGCGACATAGGAAATAACGTTTTTCGTCCGCAGGACCATTCCACCGTTGGTGCGAGCCATGTTACGAGATCGTGTACTCTGACGACTACTTTCTCCGAAATCGTCAATACTTCGTCCTAAAACGAAAAAACATAAAACAAATGCTATTTGAGGAATCGTGGATCGAATAATTTCGTAGCTCGATACTCAAGAGTACTCAAGAGCACTCAAGAGTAAAAGAGAAATTAATTCAAGGATTTATCGAGAGAAAAAAAAAAATATTTCGAGACATTCCAACGATTTTATAAATTCCATGACTATAATGATGAAGTTGTTTATTATTATGAATGAATTAATGATTCTATTATTAATATTGAAGTTTGTATCATTGAAATTCGTCGAAAAATACGTTTTTTTTTTCATTTCACCTTTTAAGGGGCCAGTCCACTTTGAAAATTTCAAAAAATCGTTTTTTTTTACTGTCTTCGAAAGTACATACATTCAGAAATATTGTGTCAAAATTTTATGAAAATCCGAGCTCTCTAAGTATTTTTTTTTTTTGCCTGAACGTCGGGACCTCATTTCGTCTACCTGAGCGTATAGCGCGCTCAAACGCGTTTTTCTCGAAACAACGTTTTCAAAATCTAGCTCCATCGTATCTCTAAAACTAATAAATCGATTCTCTTGAAATTTGAACCACATATTGTAAACATGATTCGCAACAAGATGACCCTCGATGGTTTTAAAATTTTGATTTTTACTCTTTTTTTTTGTGAAAAACTGCGAAAAAAACGCGTTTTTTTTTTACTTTTTTTGCTTTTCATCTGCCATTTTTTTATTTTTTGATAAAACTTTATATCCGAGGGTCATTTTGTAGCTGGTGTCATACTGAATCTAATGGACTTTGATTTTTTTGTTTCAGACAAGCCGTTGCCGAGTTGTGATGGAGCTACCTAGCCCACCTATTTTTGAGGCGTTACGTTAAACTATAGTTTTTGTACTTAAAAATGAATAAAAATGCATTAAAAATTTTTTTTTATGCATTTCAAAACTTTATTTATCAAGCCCAACAACTTTTATATTCATATCTTTTATAAAATCCGCAAAAAAAAATCGCGAAAATAGCCTTTTCGTGGCTCCAAAGTGGACTGATCCCTTAAATCAAATTCTTTTTAATTGTCGCGATTTTTCAATCCACAAAATCAAAATGATTTTTGAGCACTACTGCAAAAAAAAAAATCATTTTATTTCTGTGATTTCATAAATATAAAGGAAATTTATTTATTTTTTTCACGCTAATTATAATATTTTTTTTGTTCATTTCGCAATGGTATAATTTTCCCTTTGTGGGATTTAGTAATTCACGATAATACACAAAGAAACTTGTATTGATTGCGGTCAATCATTCTATCTCTTTTATTCGCTTTTCGCAACTGTACACCGAAGGAACTTGAGCGGATAACGATTTTATTGACGGTAAGTCTGCAGTTTTCCATCGTCCTTGACGAACGCTGCCATGCAATGGAATTCGAGAAGGAATGAGAAACGATCCAACCGGCATTCACGAACGATGAGAAAAGTGAAATGTGCTCGAAGAATAATTTAATTCAAGCTTATTATTAAATTGCCCCAATTACTTTAAATACACAAGAATAACGTGAAAACTTTTTACAGGCGACGACGATTAACCATTTTGATTATCGCACATTTGAGCCAGCGGGGTTTATTAAATTCGTCTTACCATAATTAGAATGAAACGATTAATAATAATCTACACTTTCTTTGGAGATTAGAAATTTAACCCTAAAACCCTACAACGGGGTAATTAGTAACCCCACAAAAATGTCAAATTTTCTTCCCGAACCAATTTTTCAAAACCATTCCTTCTGTTTTATAGAGTTTTCACCATTAAGGCGAGCAACCACTTGAGATGCTTCAAAAAATTATTTTTTTTTTATTTCATAAATCGTTAGCAAAATATCTCAAGAATATACCCTGAAAATTTTAAAACGATATTCGGATTCCTTCTAACGGTATGTATATAAGTGATAAAGACTCTCCGCTCGACTCCCAAGCGCTCTCAAACTTTAAACGTGTTTTTCTCGAAACGACATTTTTTCAATTTGCGGGAATCATAACTCAAAAACTAATTGATGGATCATCTTCAAATTTGGAACACGTTTACATAGTATAATTTATTAAAACATGAACCTAAAGTTGGAAAGATTAGATTGTTTAAAACATATTTATTATTGCAAAATTTCGGGGAAAAAATGCTAAAAATCGATCATTTTTTTTCAAACACGTTCCAACATTCGATTCTCGATTTTTTTTTTCAAAATTTAGGTTCATACTCTTAAAAAACATCTCAAGAATGTATAAAAATTTGTTGGACTATTTCAGATGCGAATTGCGAGCTGCACAATTCCCGCAAATCGACAACGACGATGAGGACACGCCAAGGAACACAACGGATCACACCTTAATTAATGCATGAAATAGCTTGAAAAAATTACCAGAGATGTATGAAAATATGGATAAATTATTGTCAGAGTTGCAGAAATTTCCGTTTTTTTTTTCACAATAAAAAAAAATCAAAAAAGTTAAGTAATTTTCGATCTCCTAAAGTGGTTGCTCGCCTTAAATATTTACCGAATGCGACTTTATCATGCACCATTCTCTTCGTTATAAAAAAAAACAAAGAGAATAGTATATAATTAAACCTTATTATCGCATATGGGGAACATTTTATGCTAAAGAGAACATTGGGGTAATTATTTACCCCAGGTGGGGTTTACATTGAAAAAAAAATGGATTGTTAGGTTCTAGGATTAACTTAGACTATTCTCGATTACAAATATTTTAGAATAATTATCAATTTTCGTAGCCTGTTGATTGAAAATCATTTTATAAAGATGCAAAGTAAAAAATAGAGGCGCGAAACAAAAAAAGATTATTACGAATGACAAATGGTAATTATAAATTGGTATAATCAGTCATTTCGTTAATATTGAATGAATTTTGTCTACAAAAACTTGATCGAAATCCATACAGAATAAATTAAAAAAACAACATCATCAATCGATATGTAAAACAAGCCACGTGACAACGATTCAAGAATTTCACATCACGAAACGTCCGTATACGCCTTTTTTTATTTCTGACGAAGAAACAGTACAATATCAAAAGTTAAATAATTGAGCTTATCGAATTAACGTTGTTTATAACATTATTAAATGTTGTATAAACATAATATAATTATGACCCTTAAAATCGCATTAATTCGTCATAATTCCTCGATGAAAAAATGGAAAATAAAGTACTACAGTTACCAATTAGATTGTGTCTCACGATCGGTGGATCGTGAGTCAATCAGAGAGAAAACTGTAGAATTGAAGACTTGAGAAATAGAGCCTACTCAAGATGCGAGAGTCTGGGGGAGCACATTGGCGTAGACAAAGACTTGAAAGAGAAATCTGTCGTCTCGAATCTCGAACGTACCATCTTATATATATATATTTACATAAAATATATATTTATATTTCTATATGTATACGTGTCCTCTTTCACGCATACGCGCTCGAGTGTGCGCATACACGTAAACATAACAAAACTTATACGTTCCATTGGCAATAAGAGGATACAAACTCGCGTGAACTGGTTTCCAACCGAACGCTTTTGCCTTTTACGGTTTCTTGTCTTTTTTTTCTCCCTATCTCATTCCCTCGAAATGAAGGAAGAGGATAAGGGTACGACAACTCTTTAATGGACCTCGGGACTTTCAATGGCGCCGGGAAAAGATTCTTTTACCCCTTTCTATCATTCTACTGGGACAAAAGCACAACAATGAATTTACTTTAACGACGTCTTCAATCGCTCCCTTAATTAAACGATTATTTATTGCATTATTCTCTACACAGAGGACGTTAACTATTTTTTTCAAATTTACTTCGTTCTTTTTTTCTTCTCATATAATCGTACAGAGTTTCTTATAACTTGATTATTCGTTTCGTAACGTTCGCGTATGTTGAGGTAATTTTTTTTTAAACTACTAGACCTCTTCGAACAATAAACTTAATTATCGAGGGATTAATGTGCATGACTCGAAAAAAAAAAATTGTAGATTTAATCACAATTAACATCATTACATTAGTAGATTTCATTTAAATTCGATACTATGATTTTATTTTATTATATTCATTTAAACAATCATTATATTGTTGCATATACGGGGAGCCTCTGATGCAAAGGCCAAAACGTGAACTTTTGATTCGTGACAAAATTTGTTGGTGAGCAATAAAAGTTTTTTTACATTTACTTTTAGAATTTTTATTATATTTATAAACTGCACCTTAAACCGATCACCTCTTATGCAACAATATTTATCAATATTATAATATAAAAAAAAAAAAAAAAAAAACTAAAAATTGAAATGTGGATAATTGTATTGTGATTGCAAAAATTCACGATTCGTCGATTAAATTAAACGGTTGAATTGGCTTCAAATAAATGAGCATAAAATTCAGACAAATCATTATCATTAACGTATAAATGGATGACATTTACTTCTCATTATTTCTATCAATGATGAAAACACTTGTTATGAGTTTTCGAAAGGAATTACCTATCTGCCTTAAGGGGGGTGGAACGCACAGATGTTCTAACTTCGATCACTCGTTGCGATAATATATCGAGCTAATTGCACGAATATACAACGATTAATGCATCATTTATGAGAATTAATTAAAAAGATTAAGGATACAGATCGAAAAAAAGTAACAAGAAAATCAAATAAATTCCCACGGCAGAGCTATTTTGATGAGATTGTTGAAAAAAGTGACATCTGTCAGATGAAGACGATGTTTAGTACACCATAACTCGCTACATACTACCGTCTCGACGGCCCGCGTGTAACTGAGCTGTGCGAGAGAGACAGCGTGAGTGCGCATGCGTTTGGTAACGTTAGTGAAGAGCAAAGGTGTTTTGAGAAGGAGAGAGGAGCACGGCCGAGCCGCCCGCGAGTAAGACTCATGTGATATACATATCGAATTCCAAAAGCCCGCAAAGGACGTACACTCGCTATATTTATACACGTCAGATATGCTTTTGTCGAGTAAGACACTTTGGTGTGGAACAATTTGCTAAAACCCTCAAGAGGAATTTCGCCTTTCGTATATGACGACATCTGAGGATCATGTGGATGGATTTAAACGTATCACATGTAATGAAACGATAAAAATAGCATGAATATAGAAAATTGATAGTTAGATGTTTTATTTGTGAAGCGTGTTTTCATTGCCCCCACAGGTCGACCTTTCAATGTAATCAATCAATGTCAATTCAAAACACATTTTTATATATTCATACAAAGATATTGGATTTGTCGATTTTGTATAAATTCAATCAAAATCTCAATGATTTGCAAATTTGAACGTTCAACGCATATTTGTCTCATTATTATTATTCTTTAATATCATTACAATAATTAACTTGAGCTACACACTATAATTTTTAGTACCTTACTTACACACCATCGGTCTATTGGACCGACGACATTTATTGCTCTATGAAATTGTAACAAATGCGTCTATTAAGGTTTAATTATAGTGAAATCGAAACGCCAGACTCCGACCAATCCGGAGAAGGAATCGATAAAGCTAAAAAGTCGTTTGATAAAAAGTTATAACGTTTATGAAAAGTGAAAAGGCGTGTGGTGAAAAAAAGGTGAAAATGTCGTGTTGCCGTTGGTCCATTGGACCCCGTAGTGTGTAGCTCGGGTTAATTCGTCAATTTTATTATTTTCAATTATTTTTTAAGTTATTTAATAAGGAATTACTAATGAAAAAAAAATATAATCAATAAAATGAAGCACCGTAAGCTTTGGGGGCCGCAAAGATGGCAAAATTTAAAAAAAGAAAAGTTTTTACTCGATTTTCTTTTCAACATGCCGTTGCTAAGGTATTGATAAAAAATTAGTGGCGGCCAATAATTTACGTGGACGGAAAGAGGGAGGCGGGGCAAAAGTCGAGCAAGCGCGCCGCTTCCCCCACTCTCTACTTTCTCCAGTGCGCGGCGCCAGTGGCTATTACTAACTAATTAATATCTCATCAACCGTGCATTGTGGAGCAGAATGAAAAAGAAGTTTTCTCTTAAAAATCGTGTAATCTACTTATTTCATAAATCTTTCCTACGATTTTTCAGATTCCTATGGGAAAGGAAAACGACATATTTCGTGTAACTTTGATGGTTAAAGGTTTAAGGGGCTCATAACGCACGAACGCGTTTCGTTACAGAATTATCGCAAATTGATAGTAAACGGGACGAATCTCGCACCATTTGCCGCTGGATGTCTGCTTTAAGGCGGTACTTGCACCGAGTTAAGACTCGAGTTAAGTATTCTTAATATTATGTTCCTCATTTTTTAGTGCGTCATTCGAGAAATAATGATTATTAAGAATTGATTTTGGCATAACGAAAATACTGAGAGACAGCGAATGACAGTGATGATTGTGGGAAGAAAATCATAAATCTCTAAATAAGGTTAACTCGTAAAAGCCAATTCAACTAAATGTTAAACTAAACATTCAATTATTTTCGACACCTCGATAATTCCGTGAAGACAAATTATTAGTTCAAGATCGACTTGAGCTTTTACCGAGTCATGCCCCCCCCCCCCCTCCCCCTCCCGCTGACAACTTTGTCTTTCCTCCCTTATCGACAGCGCGAGTACCTCCTTCTCCTCAATCGCATCGCAATATTTTCAATCCTGACGAAATTGAAGATTTCAACCAACCGAGAATATATCCGTTTTGTAATAATGAATATTTATTTCATTCAGTCTATTGACTAAATTTAAATAAATTTATAATAACAATTAATAATTAAAAAAAAAAAACGATTTTAATTTATCGAGAACGGAAATGTCATAAAATAATGAATAAATTTATTCCGAATGTGGGGGAAAAAATTCATAACCTTTTTTTCACGAATATATTTACATTATTCAGGGTACTAGCGGAGAATTTAATGATTGATGGATACCCGTCAAGGGGAGCACATTAAAATGCGCGGAGAAAAGCAAAAGCCAAGAAATTAAATGGCGACCTTAGGAACACGCACAAAAACGAGCAGCAGCACATACACACGCGCGGACACACACGCGCGCGCACACACATACACATACATGGACATTTAAAAAAAAGCTCACAGCATCTTCTTTGCAGGCAGGTCCAATCTGGCTAATAATTCGCCGGAATGGTACCGCCTAATGGGCATGCGCAACAAAAGCCAATAGCACCCCATTCCCCGTCGGTTTTGCTGCCCCCTCTCTCGCTCCCCAGCCTTACAAATATACAGCCAACTCTTTTTTGCCCTTGGCGTTCGTACCAAAGCATCCTTTACATCCACAAACTCCAACCTCTTCCATTCCCGTAATACTTGCGACCCCTTTCCTCTCCCGCCCCTCCCCCTTTGCCCCTTTCGCCCCTAGCAGAGACCCCCCTAATACCATTTTTACTCCCTATTTTCTTCGTCTATATATTTGACCCCAACCGACCTTCTCCTTATCTGAGATTATGTACACACATGGACGAGAGCCTGTGCGTGCGCCTAGGTTGTTTCAGGCTAAATCAACAATCGAGAGTGCGACTCTAATGAAATTTTATTTATTAATCTTTTGCTAAATTCGAAGATTTAACGACTTTATCAGTATAAAAAATACTATTGAAAAAATATTGTTTTCAGGCTAAATCAACAATCGAGAGTGCGACTCTAATGAAATTTTATTTATTAATCTTCTCCTAAATTCGAAGATTTAACGACTTTATCAGTATCAAAAATACTATTGAAAAAATATTGTTTTCAGGCTAAATCAACAATCGAGAGTGCGACTCTAATGAAATTTTATTTATTAATCTTCTCCTAAATTCGAAGATTTAACGACTTTATTAGTATCAAAAATACTATTGAAGAAATATTGTTTTCAGGCTAAATGAACAATCGAGAGTGCGACTCTAATGAAATTTTATTTATTAATCTTCTGCTAAATTCGAAGATTTAACGACATCATTAGTATGAAAAATATTATTCGAGGTTTATAAGGTGTAACCATGTTGGGAATTTCATCGTTATTAGAATGTAACGAGATTTTTTTTTCTTTTTAGCGTTGCACAATTTTTGTTTTTTTTTTTGCAACATCCTGCAACTAAATCCTCAAAGACTAATCCTCGAGAATTCATTCGTTATTTCAGGCTATAAAAATAATCGGTTGCTTTTTTTTGAAACCCAGACATTTGGTTGAAATAGAAATTGAAGAATTAGAAGAAAAAAAAAAACATTTCACTGTGTTCCAATTATGTCGACTTCAATAGCACGTTTTAATAGGATCGTTCGTGTATCAATTGGCGTAACTTGCAACGTAAAAACGTAAAATACTTTGTTCGTTTGTCGATAGATGAAACGGGCCAGGGGTCGAGAAGAGCAGCAGAAGGGAGGGAGGGCGGGAAGGGAGACAAATTGGGGATTCGTTTTCCGTCGTTTTCGGTTAACCCGAACAGAAACTCCGATATTTAATTTCAATACGCCTCGGGACATTTAACAAAAATAAAAATGGATATACACGCATACTCGAAGAGCCATTTGTTTGTCGTAGTCGCTTTACATGATTACATGATTCGTTACATTTAATTAATTAATTAAAATTTCATGGACGAATATTCATTAATATTCATGTTTCGCGTGTATGGTTTCGTAAAAAAACGTCAATAACAATTATCTACGGTCGTTAAATTCGTTATGTAATTAAAAATATGACTATTTTACATCGTTGTTTATATTTGCCTACAATACTGTTGGGATAAGAAAAAGAAATTACGACAAACACGATTCTGCGCTTGTACATGTCTATAGCAACGAGAGTCCATAAAATCATGTGAAAATAAAATTTTAGTTACAATTTCTTTATTTTCTTCTTGTCAACGGATCTTCCGTTTCAAATAGTATCAAACTCGTACAAATGGTAAACAAAAGTTTACGTCACACGAGGTGTTTGCATAAACCGAAAAAAAAAAAAAAAAAAAAAAAAAAAAAATAAACATTGGCTATCTTATAAACTGTTATTAAATTCCATAATAGCAATGAATTGCATGGTTACTGATAAATCGATATTTGCAAATTCGTTGTTGTTCAATATCGTTATCGAATAGAGGCAAAACAGATATTGGACATGCGCTGCAAAGAGGAGGGCCGAGTTGGCCGCCATACAGAATTCTTTCGGAATAGAATTTTCTATAGTTTCGGAACGCGTGATTCAATATAATTATGCATCTTGAATTTTTGGAATTATCGAATTTTGGTGCTCATTAAAATCACGATAGAGCAATAAATTACATTAATTTATCAATTCTGATCAAATTGTATTATTTCCTGAATTAATATTGTTTTTTCATTTGATTAAATATTAATGAAAGTGAAACACGAAAAATGGCGTAAAGGGCAACGGGAAAAATGGAATATTCATATTAATTAAATAATGTAGTCGTGTGTTTTTTTTGCTGTTCTTATCGCTATTTTTATTTTCATTCTTGTTTAATGTTCCTGCCAGACCCCCCCCCCCCCCCCCCCCAAGAGCGTTGCCGCCATCCACTTTTTCCTGATGCGCTACTGTATCGCATTTGCGGAAGGGCCAAGGGAAACTATGAGAAACTCTGCCGATATAGCCGGTTATATATTTATTAATCGCATTTCAGTTGGTAAGCATCATCGCAAATTCAGAAAAACTCCTGCTCAACGATCAATGCGCGAGCTGGTGCATGACTAAGCGGTCACCCATCCAAATACCGGCTTCGTCCGGAGCGGCGTAACTCGAGAGATCGCCAAAACCACACAGTCTCTCTCTCTCTTTCTCTCTCTCTCTCTCTCTCTCTCTCTCTCTCGGAAGTCAGTAAACAATCAAGATGGCGACTCATTTATGCCCGCTGGTACGAAATGTCAAATAGACGAGTGCTTTTCTTAGCCACTAGCTGCTTCATTTCCAAGTTTTTTCCACTCATTACATATTTCTAGAGCTTCGAGTGAAGAGAGCGTTGGTTCAGTTGTTTTTCTTTAACGGGGTCATCCCATGTGACAGCTATTTTTTGTCGCTTTTTTTTGGGAATTTTTTTTTGATGAACCATTAAAACACACTATCTTTGAATTTTTACCACACATTTATTAACATTTTTACAGTCCCTCAGAATTTTATCAAACAAAAATAACGAGCTGAATCAACTTTACACCGTTTGGAAGACACTCATGTGTTGGTCGACGGCTGCCATGATTCCGGAGGTTTTGCTCATCTAAAATCAAAAAATCAAACGGCATTTTAATTTGTAGACCTGCTGCTATCGCTGGAACTAGAATAAAGTAAAAATATCAAAAATTGAATTTTTGGCACGGTTTTAAAAGTCGAAAAAAACGACGAAACTTGGAACTTAACATTTAAAACCGTGCCAAAAATTCAATTTTCGATGTTTTTACTTTATCCTAGTTCCAGCGATAGTCTCATGTCTACAAATTAAAACGCCGTTTGGTTTTTTGATTTCAGATGAGCAAAACCTCCGGAATCATGGCAGCCGTCGACCAACACATGAGTGTCTTCCGAACGGTGTAAAGTCGATTCAACTCGTTATTTTTGTTTGATAAAATTCTGAGGGACTGTAAAAATGTTAATAAATGTGTGATAAAAATTCAAAGATAGTGTGTTTTAATGGTTCATCAAAAAAAAATTCCCAAAAAAGCGAGAAAAAAAAATAGCTGTCACATGGGATGACCCCGTTAACGGGTAAAACCACTGTAGAATTTTCGAAAAATCGTTTTTTTTGTTGGCTTAAAATATACTTTGAACCCTCTTGAATATGAGGCAAAAAGGTTTATACCTGAAAAAAAAAAATTTCATTGAAATTTCGGGCTCTTCCCCGAGCGCGTCGGTCATTTCAGTACCACGTTTCAAAGCGTTAAACGCGTTTTTCTCGAAACACAATTTTTTAAAACGGCACGCAGCATAACTCCAACAATTTTCGTTCTTTTCATTTGAATTTTTCACAATATCTTAAAAAGAACATTTCGAAGTGAAATACGTACGGAATTTTCGATAAGTTTATTTAAACATTTTTTATCAACAAATAATTACCTCTTTTTTCTGTCGAAAATTGAACCTTTTCATTCAAACACTCGCCAATAATACAAATATGAATATTTTCAAAATCCCCTACGCACTTCACTAGCTCTGAGTGTCTAGATTAAGTGTTTTTTTTTTTTTTTTTTTATTCCAGATCAACAATTGTACCAGTTACACTGCGTGCCGTAGAGCGCCTCGAATTCAACAAGTCTCGCGGGAATGGCTCTGGTGTCGCCATTTCTTAATATTTTTCAATCATAATTTTTTGTTGTACAGTTAAATATATGCTTAATAACTCCTCCGAATATTATTATTTTATTACCTTTCCTTCCACCCGAAAAAATTGTCGAAAAAAGGCCTTTTTCGAGGCCGTTACAGGGTTTTAGCCCTTAATAAAACTGTCCGAAGGAGCTCGTAATCAATGCATCGTACAGCAAGATTGTCGAGGTTATGTTTACAATCTCACCGATCCACGGATCTGTTACTACATGAGTCAGACCAAGATATTATTAAATTTTAATTGTAATTTAGATGATTTATAAGAGTATACGCGATTTCATAGTTTTTATTTTTTCAATAAATAAATGATTTTTTACATCGATTTTGTAATTTAATCGTCGATTTACAAATTTTTAAAATGTACTAAATTTCAGCTCGGTTAAACTCTACCGAACTATCGTTAATTTGAATGGATATAAGAGGGAAAATAAACAGGACGCGTTGAATTTAATTCGATAGAATTAATTATTTAATGTAATTAAATAATTGATTAAAAAACATGTTAACAATAGCGGAGAGGGCGAGAGTTAAATTGATTTTCATTAAACTATAATTAATCGTTGTAATTGATTTCAAACGAAAATATATAACGAGGAAAAATGAAATAAAATAATATTAATTAGTTAATCTAATTAGTGTAATGAAAATTTAATTAAAATAACATGCCAAAAATGGCGACAAGGGCAGAGGGAAAAATGAAAATTGCAGCGAGCGGAGTTTAAAGCACAACCGTTGCATGCAGTTGAATCTTCTCTTATACTTTTTTTTTTGTCTCTTGATATATATTCAAGCCTCGTGTGTATATATAATATCGTGAAGGTGTAGTAGACCGGTGGGAAAAGCGCGTGCGCACGCGCAAATCCACTCGAACCCCAGGATGAACGAACATTATATTTTGCCCTCTCTTCAAAGTGCACAATTAGTTGCGTTCTACCTTTGATAAAATCGATTTAATTCAAACAAGAGGATGAATTTATATTCGCTCCAGCAAATTACGTATAATGTAACATAAAGAAATGGCTCTTTGGTAAGAACTTGAGAATCGTCTTGCCAAACCGGTATAGTGACTTGGGAAGAAATCGAACAAGATTCACGGCTTATTTCATTAATAATTATTTTCTTTGAAACAATGGCTGATGAACGGAGCAAAAATGTTAACAAAAATTAATGTCACCCTATCGGTACAAAAAGAAGTCGTTCAAAAATAATTGTTCAAGTAAAATAATAAAAAAAGTTGCTTTTTTTTCATTGAAAAAAAAAATGGAATCCAAATTTTAAACATAAGAATTCAATTTTCATCAAATGTTGAACATACAATCATATTTATGGAGCAAATTTGAAATATATATAAATATATATGTGTATATTTGAACGGTAAGACGACTCACCTCACCGTGTGTGCTCCTACGACCGTCAGGCGTATTCTCCGGCAGAAAGTAAAGGCGCAACGATGCCAGTGGCTGATTCGAGCCGCGACTGTCAAGCCAGAGCAACTGTAACTCGCCGATACTGACGAGATCAGCGTCGGTCCACAATTTTGTAAGGAAAAAACTACCGAGTCGTAGAACACGGCCATTGCCGATTCGTACGGCCTTGTAGAACGTGTAAGGGCCGTGGCTGAAGCAAGCACCGCCCAGTAACTGAAAAAATCATGTGTACAACATTAAATTATTCTCCTTCAATTTCCGTTAAAAATAGATTATTCAATTTATTTGAAAATTAATTAAATTTAACATTTTCATCGTATATCATTTTAATTCAAATTAATAGTATTTTATAAATTTCATAATATTTCATCATTCAACGAATACAAACTCTTTTGTATTTATTCATTTATTATTTTTAACAAATAAAATATTAGCAATGAAAAAAAAAGAGAAATTTCACTGGATTTCAACGACGAGACATCGTCTACTTGGGCGTTCAGCCCTGACACCGAATCTCGGGGTTATTAATTTTTTACAAGCGTATAATTGCAATGAGCGATAATGAAAAAAAAGAAAAAAAAAAAAAAAATGTTTTGAACCAATGACAAGTGCATTAGAGAGCTAATTACTGGACTTATGGTTTGAGAACTGCATCGATTTGCATCACGGTGTATCTGAATACACGGAGGAGCGGAGGAGGGGGGCAGAGAGGGGGGGGGGGCAGTCGCACTTATCTAATTGTGGCATTAACGTATCGTTGCCAAGGACAAGAAAGCATTAATACGTCACGGACCCGGTTTCTCGAACATTGGAAAAACGCGTGAAACACCAAGTTAAAAACTACGACTTTTAATTCGATAAAATATGCAGAAAAGAAAGAAAGACAAAAAAAAAACAAATAGAAAAAAGTGTATACACAGTTGATATGTAAATTCGTGCGGCCTCGTGATAATTTTTTTTGTTTCGCTCATCGACTCCAATTTCAGCGACGGATGGTAAACTCCCAAACATTTCTCGACGTTATAGAAAGGTAAGAAGAAGAGAAGAGAGGAATATGTGTATAAAAAAAAAAAAAAAAAAAAAAAAATAATAATAATAAAAGGGAACAAAAACAGGAAGACAATGATTAACGAAACACTCGAGAATATCAGCAAGAAGCGTACACAACTGGCTAAAAGTTTCTCTCTTCTTTCTCTCTTTCATTTTTATTTATTATTATTATTATTATTATTATTATTATTATTATTATTATTATTTTACCTCGCGAGACGAATACACACATACACAGAGAGACACAAGTACGGGAGGAGAGCGAGGATGACACGAGGAAAAGAGAAGGTGCAGGCATAAAGACGAAGAAAGAGAGAGAAGGAGAATATATACGAAGGGGAAATTCACAGCCCAGAAAATCGTTCGACCGCGCTCCTTGTTGCTTGCACAGACTGTACAACCGGGTCTTGAACAGCTCGAGCGATGCTTTTGCAGCGACTTTGCCCACTACGCCTCTCTTGCTTTATTTAACGGGCATTTGAAATTTAACTGATTTCAACTATGCGCAGCGAAGCTGAGAAAATATTTGAATCAATTTATATTTTCATTTTTTTTTTTGTTTTTTGTTCAATTCTCAATTAAAATAAAAATACAGATCCGTTCGAACCGCTTTGTATAATTAATTGATAAAATCACGATCCTTCTATCACGATACACGAAGTGATAATATTAAAAATATTAATTAATCGATGCGTGCGTCAAAAGTCAAAATTGTACAATTAATTGATTTATTATTATGTTAATATTGAGAATTATGATATCGCGAGAAATACGCTATTTGCGTTGAAACATCAAAGTTATCGACTATTTGAATCAACCGTTTAATTTCATTGAAATCGTGATAATTTTCAATCGTGAACATTAAATATTACGAGTGTGTGTGTTTGTCGAGTATTAAAATATTAAATATATCGAAAGCACAATAAGAATAATTGCGTCATTTATTAATTAGATTATTAAATAATATAAAAAATAATTATTATTATAGAAATATAAATTTTCTGTTGAAAGATTGAAACTATGGGAATTTCCAGTGAATCAACAGCCAACTACGCAATACGCGTTTAAATATTCAAATTTTCGAAATTTCCATTGAGTTAAATACTAAATTTGTTAATTATCATCGTATTAATATTAAAAATAATCATTATTGCATAAATATGCATTGAGAGCTTTCAAATATCGAATTAATTAAAATTTGGATTGAAAATAATGAAAAATTTGTGTAGGCGAACGCGAGAGTTCTACGGTAGAATAAATTTGATGTTATCGTGGAAAATGCTTTATAATCGTATGTATGCATATACACATACACACATAGGCACACAAAAACACGCGGGCACACACACACACACGCGCACGCACACACACGCACACACACACACACATATATAAATACATATTAACTGCTCAGCAGCCTAAGAGTTTTGCAAACGTTATAACAGCTAATCGAGTCGGTTTACATAATTGAATCGATAAACGGTCGGGTTCGTGAGCGGGTTACCTCTGTCGCGTTTGGATTTGGTGAAACGTCCGAAATGAGCACCGCTGTCATAACTATTTCCAATGTTTTAAAAGTACAGTCGGAAACAAAATTATTATATTTAATTTTTTTTTCTTTTTTTTTCCTTCGTTCGCTGTGAGGGAACGGACAATCCGTGGTCGTGCATTTGTATATATAATATATTCATGTGTTTGCCTCTTTCTCAACTGGTGTGTATATTTATAGCGTTAATTGCGTTTCATGTAGCAGCTGCATTCACTGGTGCGCCCCGTTCCTTCTTCTCGCACTATTTTACCATTGATAGCACGCTCTTGGTTGTTATTAGTATTATTATTATTTAATTACGCTTTTTATGTTCGAAATATATTTATTTTTTTTATTCCAACTTTTTTTATACGCAATTCGTTGTAAAACAAATTTAATGAAATTTTGTTCGGTCGAAATATTTTTTTTCGTATGAATTCGTACACTTCTCGGTCGATGGAATTTGAATTATTGCAACATATTTCGCAAGGCTAAATTTGTAGACTCTCATAATGGTAGAAAAGTTATAATTATCTCAAAATTATCGAATCTATTTATATTTACATTATTACGAATTGTAAACGAAAATGAAAAAAGCTCCATCGTCTTCCTTTCAGAGCAGTGATTCGGTTTTTTTTTTTTAAATGTGCAAAATTTTTCGCGATACATTAAATAATCATATATCGAGTGTTCGTGTTGGATGAATCACTTGAGATCGTGAGTCGAGTGGTGGGACAGTGGTGCCCCGAGCTGTTCTCGGGTTTATAATGCGGACACTTCGAGGCCGTTGTCGGAATATAGATAAAAATTTTTTAAAAAATTGGAAAAAAAATACATTCGACACTCGAATAATAAAATGCCATATTGATAAACTTTTATTTCTTCACGAAGGGAAGGGAAACTTTTATTTCTTCCACGCGCTTGAAAGATTAAAAAAATTTTAATTCTCGAACATAAATTTGTTTATAAAAAAATAATTTAAAAGAACAACTCGAAATTCAATGAATTCCACAGTTTCGAATGATAAACAGAGAAATTTAATACGGAAAACAAAGTTTTCGAAAATAAAACAAATTCTAAAATTACAAGGTGAGTAAAATTTATTTTCATGATAAAAATAATCTACCGCATTATTAAAAAAACTCTCTGTCATTAAATTCATGGCTAGTTAATTTATTTACATAACAAACTCGTTTTATCTCTTCGTCATAGGACGTACAGAATTTTTCGAATTCCCTCGTATCGTCAAACAAAAATAATTCCGCGAATATTATTTTATAAATCGCTCTTTCGAAGATTCCCAAAAAGTTGTCCGGGGGGGGGGGAAAAAAAAGATATTTATGGTCCTCGCGCATGAAAATACAAATATTTATTTTATTACGTCCTCCCACGAGAATGAACGAGCGTGGATCAATAGACGAAAATTCGTCACGTAAAAACTCCTTCCGCTTGTGAACGGGCCTTTAAAAACGAGCCGTGCGCACGCACATATTTCTCCCTCTCCCACTATTTCCCTCAACCCCTCGCTCCTTCTCTCTCGCGCTCTATCTCGGTGTGCGAGTCATCTCGGAGCGAAGCAGCAGCAGTAGTAGAACCACTCACACACAGCTTTATCCACGGATTTTTAACTCGCGCACAGAAGTATATCGTACAACACAAATGCACGTGTGCTCGTCGTATTCACACATCAAATTTAAATCGCATACAACACCGGGCTCCTATTGCTCAGGGTTTGCTCACAATCGTAATGCATCTATCTATATATACATATATATATATATATAATGTGTCATTTATAGATATACACACGTATAAACGGGCAGCACAGTAATACCATCGATAGATACACTTGACTCAGCACCCAACAAAGCACTTACGACGATTTAAACATTTTATTTACATATTTTTCTTTGTGTTTTTTTTCCTCATCGAAATCTCTGCATAATTGGAAATAAAGAAACAAGAGGAATTTCTTGCTCGTGTCTCAAGGCAAGCCAAAAACGTACTTGTATTTTTATTTATTTTTTTAGTTTTTTTCTTCTGTTCGCTATATTATTGACGATATGACAATTTTATTTTTCTTATCTCGTTAAATCAGATGATTGCAATTCGTCTGCTCTTTTATAACGTTAAATAAAAACTTCGGGTGTTGTATGTTTTTTTTTTTTTTTAATTTGGTTGGTTCGATTTATTGAATTTTTATATTGATACGAAATGAAATTCATTTGGAATTTTTGAGAGGGGTTTAAAAACTTTGTAAACCAAGGGATGGGGAGTTGAGCATACGTATTCATAGAAATTGTCAAAGCGCATGCGGTCCTCCAATGTATTTTCCTGATGGAGCGAGTTTCATCCACACCTCCCCCCCTCTGCCCTTCTCCCCATAACGAATGAGCACCATCCCAGGGTCAAATAATTCCTCGCACCCTTCGGCCAAGCATCCCTGCTCGGGCCATCGACACCAAAATGAGCGAAAAAATATATTTGTTGGCAGTACTTTTTTTTTTGTATTTCTATTAGTCTCTCGTGATTCGTTGAACCTCAAATTTGATAAAGCTAGGAGAAATAACAGAAATTATGCAATAACAAAAAAGATAATATCACGAATACTTTTTTTTCAATTTTCTTATTTTTCACATTGTCGATATTTTTTTACGTCATTTTGTTTGCAAAATGAAAATAAAATTTTATTAATTATTGAAAAAATTAATATTTGTCAACCCCGTTCAATTACGTTTTATGGATTTTCGAACCAAATTTGTTTAGCTATGAGGAAAGTTTTATCATTTAATTGTATAACAACAAAAAACGCTATCAAAAGTTTATATATTTTAGTTCCGGAAATGTTCAATTTGGATTTTTTTTTATTATTTTTTCTGTGCTTTCCGCTGGAAGGTCCAAAAAAAAAAATTATCCCGGTTTTCCTGTGCTAAATTTGGGATAAAAAAAATGTAGAAGGTACGGGAAAAAAAGAAAATCGTGCCAACAAAACAATTTTCATAATTTATTGCCCCGAGTTGCATGGGAAAGCGCGTCGGTATGAAAGAGAGCGTACTAAACATTCAGGTATGGAAAAGATGTGGCGCGAACGAGAACAACGCGCGAAGGCATACCTTGTGTGACTCGTTGAATTGTGTACGCTACACCGAGGCATTGTAACGCATTCTGCAGGCGAAAAACGGAACTATACGTGCTCGTTAGATTGCTAACATGTGCTTCAATATCAAGTTTTATTTTAGAAATAATTCCAAAAATAGCAAAATAAACTATAATTACAAAAATAACTTGGATAGTCTAGAGTAAACTATTATGTTGAAACAGACTCCATTTTTAAAGTCCAAAATTCTTCCCCACTTATGATTCCTTAAAATTTGGAGATTCTTAGATTTTTGAAAGTTCGGTCGGAAATATTCCGGAAAGAGGAGGATTCATACCCTTTCGTTTCAACATCAAAAGTGCTGCCATTTGTTCAAAAATCGATATATCGGGATAAATACAAAACGATTTTTTTAATTTTTTCGTCAACTTCTTCGTTTTTCCAAGCACGAATTAAACAAAAGGTTTACTCATACCTGTGTTTTTTTTATCAAATTATATCAAAACAAAATAAACTGCTCAGATTTTTTATACGTTCTCAAAATTTCGAAATTTCGATCTCTTCACAAAAATGACTGTAGCATTTTTTATATCACAAATCGAGAATCCAACACGTACATTATCGTTGTGGATTCGAATTTCGTTTGAAATTGCGCTTGGTTTATCTATTGAACTTCATTTTCTTTAAGGGGTTATATCTAGTTTTTTTTTTGCATTTTCTCAAAGTACATCATCTTAAGAACGTTTTCTCAAAATAATATTACAAGGATTTGAGCATTGGAAAATATATATTTACGCGCGATACCCGAGAGTGCGAGTCTCCGAGCGCAGTGATCGACGACTTCAAACGCGATTATCTCGGAATCATGTTTTCTTAAAAAATGCTGTTGCGATGAGCACGATTTCTTGAAAGCAATTTAATCGATCGATTTGAATCTTTCACGAGCTTGTTTCTAATTATAATGGCTTGTTCGCGAACGAAGGAATTTTAATTTGGATCAAAATTTATATTTTTTTTGGGACATTAAATCTAATTTTTGGAACCTCAAAAATCGAACTTTTCGGAAAAATCGACATTTTTTTAAAAATCAAAATTTCGCTAAATCCTTCGTTCACGAAAAGCGTATAGTATTATACTAAAGAAATTTTTTTGGTTTTTATATTTCAAATGAGCCGCTCCAGAGATATGCTCATCGCGAGTGATGTTAAAAAAAAGGCGTTTTAGGACAACGGCCATATTTCCCCCCGTAGTGAAAATTTGTTCATAAAAAATGTATATAAATACCTCAAAATATGTAGTAATTGATACTGTACAGTGTATTTTAATAAAATGATGTTAACGTGACTAAAAACAAATCATAAAAATCTCTTAATTTTTTTGAGCACAACTAGATATAACGCCTTAAATTTTCATAAATTTTGAACGTTAATGTTTTACCGGTACGTAATTTATAACATATCGAAATGGTACATAGCCTAAATCCTATAATGGATTATAAATTTTTTGTCTATAATAGATTTATCGAAATCCATCAATTTCGAGATACATAAGTCTGGTAATATATATATATATATATATATATATATATATATATATATATATATATATGTGGGTATGTGTAAACCACTAAAAGTTTCGAAGTATCGTTATTGGATAAATAATTATCATTTGTTGCTTACACTATGGCCCCAGAGTTATTTTATATACCGAACAGCATATTTACTACTGAGGGGATTTGATATTGAAGACCTTCATAAAGATAACACAATTCCAGCAAGCAAACACAAAAACTTGAAAATGGTAAAATTATGAAAAATAAAATTATAAAAAATTAGATTATTTTAATTTATTAAACATTATTCACATTTCAACATAAATAATTGAGTATAAATGAACCGAATAATCAATTTAATTTTCTGTTTTTTGCATAATAAAATTACGTTGATTATAAATAATTGAACTTTTTCAACACTATTTATAAAAAAAATTACTTTAATTTATTAAACATTATTCGCATTTCAACATAAATAATTGAGTATAAATGAATCGAATAATCAATTCAATTTTCTGTTTTTTGCATAAAATTACGTCGGTTAGAAATAATTGAACTTTTTCAACACTATTTATAAAAAAAATAAACTTATTTAACTATTCGAATTCAAAATTCACAAATTATTTTTTAGTATAAGAATAATCGGATTATAATTAGGAAATTAAAAGCAAATGTTATTTTTCAACCCTAGCTACACACTACGGGGTCCAGTGGACCGACAGCAACACTACATTTTCACCTTTTTTTCGCCACACGCCTTTTCACAAACGTTATAACTTTTTATCAAACGATTTTTTGGTGTTACTGATTGCTTCTCCGGATTGGTCGGAGTCTGGCGTTTCGATTTTACTACAATTAAACCTCAATAAACGCATTCGTTACAATGTTAGAGAGCAATAAAAGTCGTCGGTCCAATAGACCGATAGTGTGGAAGTAAGGTACTAAAAGTTATAGTGCGTAGCTAGGGTTAAGTATTGTTCGTCGAAAGGAGTTTTTTTGTACAGATCATGAAAAATAATTAACTGCTTCCAGTCTTTTGCACAATAGTTTTATAGAGCTGCAAAGTTATGAGTTAATTAAGAGTCGCGGTAGCGACTCGAGACAAGTACATTTATAAGCGAGTGCTACAAAATACTTTTACAGGTAGGGAAATTACTGCAATAATTTTTTCTTTTAATATTATCTAATAGGTATAAAATGTACGGTACATAAAATATAGTGCACTTTATAGCATACTTCATATTTTTATGGACGTACGACTAGTAATATTAATATGATATGAGAGATATACAAGAATCATCGTCAGTCGTAAAATAATTGTTTGAAATACCGTGCCGTAATATTTTATCGTCATCTGAAAATATATGCAGCACATACTGTGTCAATATTCCGTATATTCAAAATTCCAAATATATTGCAAGGAAATTATCCAAATTCTCCGATATTAATTATAAACCTCTTCATCCGTTTTCGCGAAATTCATTACCGAATCTCGTTGAACCCTAGTGTAATTAATGTATTGAATTTTAGTTTCAATAGCTTCGCAATTCTGAAAGTTACGAAAGTGGATAATTTTCCGAAAATTGAATGCCCTCCGAAAGTGAAATTATGACTTCAATTTGTCTCTTCGGATAGAAGAAGATAGAAGAGAATAGGTAGATATAAATATTTTTTTGAATATCACGAATGTTTAATTTTATAATATTTTTAATTAAAATTCAACATTTTGAATGAAATTAGATAAAAAATAGACGAAAACTGGGAGTATTATGCAACCATTTTAATGACGTTTCGAATAATGATTGATAACACAATTTTTTTTTTTTTTTTTTTTTTTTTTTTTCAAATAAATATTTATGATTGACACTTAAAATATCAACGTAATTTTATTTATATTGTAATCGTAGAGGAATTGAACCAGTAATTATCTTCGGTATCTTATCTGTTTAAAAGTTTTGAAAATATTATTGATAAATAAATGCTGGATGAATAAATTGAGAGAACAAAATTGTTGCCATTCATTTTTATTTCGCTGAAAAATGTTCCTTGAGAATTTTTTACGTTCTAATATATTCCTAACGCCTTTTGTGTTCCTTGAAATTTTTATATTTGTTTTGTACAGTTTTTTTCCCGATTTTTAGTTTTTCTAGGATTATTCACGAATACCTTTTTATCTTCTATATTACCAAGTTGAATCGTCTTTTTCTAGAATAATAAATAATTTTTTTGTCACGGGAATACAGATTGATATCTTTTTACGTTTCGTAATGTTAGAATACAATATCCGAGAGTGGGACTCCTGAGTGAATTTAACAATCCAGCCCTGAGCTTCCCCACCCCTTTTTTGTATCGAGGCTCGAGATATCGTGCCTTCCCCCCGCAATTCTCTCACTCTCTCTCTCTCTCGCTCTCTCTCTCTTTCTCATTTAATACAGTTTACTCTCTCGCGCTTCGCTTGATTTCCTTCACTCGCCACAACTTTTGTTCGAATCACTCACTGCGCTCACGCGCTCTCAACGTAATTTAAATGCCTCGTATCAGAGTCAGCCATCGCGTTATAAACACACCATGTTTTTCTTCTTTTCGTTTGTATTTTGTACAAAAAAAGATATTTAAGTTTGTATCGTTGGTGAGGAAAAAAATCGGTTTATTATTTGTTAATTTGTAAATTTCTTAAAGAATCTAATTTTTGTACGAAATTAAACGACCGGATGGAATTTTCAATTTTTCCAATTATCCCATTGTTTTGTGCAAATTTAGTTTTTTTCATAATACAACTTTTTTTAACCATTTTTCATAGCCCGAAACCATTAATTTCGCGAATGAAAAAAAAAAAAAAAAAAAAAAAAATTGTTGCATCCCACAATCCAGAACTAATATCCATCGTAGCATCATATATATGATGCAAGAAGAGTTGCAGACGTGTATATATATGTGTGTATGGGTGCGTCCCTGAAATTTTGCCCCACCATCTTCTTAATTAAGAGAGATCGGCCAAACTCGTGAGCTTTCGGGGGTCTACGCTGATGCGAAAAATGTCCCTTTCTAAAATCAACGAAACGTTGATAATAAAGTATTCAACAGCTCTCGTCAACAATCAAACAAATTATTTAAATTCATTTTCGTCCAAAACAAAGAACCTGCCAAATTACGGGAAAAAAAAATTACTGCATAATAGTGTTGAAGTTTGAAACGTTGGAACGGAGAGACAAAAATTATTTTTATTTCTCAGCAATTACGTAATTTAATAAATTCTCAACATTTTTTGACGTCATTAAAAAAAAAAAGAAAAAAAACCAAAGAAGTTGCCAAACATTTGTTATTTTCGGCTATGAAAATTGCTGAGATTTTTTTTTGGCGCAAAAAATGAAACGATTGATTTTTCAATGAATTATTCATTGTTCATGAGCAGAACAAAAAGCTTGAAATTTATTTTTTTAATAATTACAACAAAATAAATTATTGTGATTATTTGAAGCAATTTGCAAAAACAAAAAACAAGTATGGAATTTACGCGCATAAATGGACTTGTCGCGAGACACTGTCGAGTCTCCAGATGTACTTTCCTCTCGAGAATTTGAGAACCGAAGGTAAAGGGGAACGGAAGATGTCCTCAGTATTCCAAACACGTTATGGAAATGCAATGTTTGCAGAGATATAAAACGCGTTAATTTTATCGCGTTAATCTGATAAAAAATTGAATGATTGAATATGTTTATAAAACTCATATCACAGATTGATTCACGAGATCGTCGATTTAATCGACTCTGTAAAAAGCTGTATAAAATTATATGAATCGTTTTATAAACTGGGACGTACTATTTTTATCTGTTTCAAATCGCATGCGACTAAATATTTTTTTTATTGAAAATCGACTATGTTTTATTTAAATAACGATTATCAATGAAAATCATTGATGACTCGTTATAATAAAAAATATTCTACACACGATGTTATGTTCGATCATTGTATCAATTAAGGTAAACGTAATATATTCCGGGCTATTTAAGACTCCTCCAAATTTGAAACGAATTTGTAATTGTTCTACTAAAAGAAGCATTACAAAAATTATTTTAGCACAGTAATACGTTAATTTTCTTCAACGTTGTAAAATTCCCAACACATTAAATAACATTTGAATTATTTTTTGGACCAATTTGAAAATCCGGTAAATGTATTTAATTCCGTGCTAAAAAAATATGCCCCTGTAACTAATTTCGTGCTATTATGACCATAATTCCAGCCTGATTCCATAAGAAAATATGTACAATTTTTTTAACTTAAATTCGTGCCAAGTGTTTTGAATTTCAGCCCATTGAACGGAATGACACGAAAATACAATAAAAAGTATTTAGAAGACAATTCAGTGCTAAATGTAAACCGAGTAAAGAATGAATATATGGTTTTATTATTTTTATTCAAAACTGACAAAAAACTATATACTTTTATTTAATAATAACGTGAGGAAAAAATACTCCGACTAAATAAAAAATCTAATGAAATAAAAAATACTGACAACGAAAAGATTTTCATATTTATAAAATAATGGTCGTTATTTAAAACTTGATTAAAAAACAATTAAGTCGAAAGTACGTTAGGACCCAATGATCTCCAGTATTACTCTATAACCTACTTTTATTATTATGAGACCAGTTATTTTAGTCTGTGTGAACCTAACGCTCGACTTTGAGAAAATCGTTTTTTTTTTTTTTTATAGAAGATTTCGATAAGTAGTGGATAGTAGTGACACTAATTTCGTTAGTAGTAACGCCAAAAAAAATATAGCGAAAAAAAGCGTCATCCCCCGGAATGAAAAAAAATGAAGTTTTCCGGTTGATTTTCATAGAAAAACGCTAGTAGTGGATTGTAGTGAAATTTTTTTCGTTAGTAGTAACATAGAAAAAATTTAAAAAAATTTTTCAATTTCTGAAAATTTATGAAAATGATTTTTCCGAGATAATTTCTATTTAAAGATCTAAACAAGTACTACGAACGACAGAACTGCATCGGAAACGTTCCTAAAGGTTACAAGTGAAGAAGGTATTAGTGGAGTAAAAAAAAAGTCGATTTAAAGCGAGAAAATTGAGCCAAACTTGATTCGAGATGATTTTTACTACATAATTGGCATTGAAAAGCCTATACGATTACTACAAAGGGTGGTGGAGTATCATAAAAATGTTCTTAGAGGTTAGTAATGACAGAATTTCCGAGTGTATCAAAAAAAAGTTGATTTTAAGCGAGTAACATGAGCAAAACGTATTTCGAGATTATTTTCCCAGCATAATTTCGGTTTGAAAGTCTATATGATTGCTACAAACGGTGAAATAAGTGTGAAAATATTCGTAGAGGTTAGTAACAGAAGAATTTTTGAGAGTAATAAAAAAAAAGTTATTTTTAAGCGCCTAAAAAGAGTAAAATTTGTTTCGGAGCACATTTTATGTGATCGCGTCCGGTTCAAAGATTACACGATTACTACAAACGGTGGAATAGGCTTGAAAATATTCGTAGAGGTTAGTGGTGGAAGAATTTTGTAGTGTAGTAAAAAAATAGTTGTTTTTAAGCGAGTAAAATGAGCCAAATTTGTTCCGGAGCACATTTTATGTGATCGCTTCCGGTAGCAAGTTTATACGATTACTATAAACGGTGGGATAGGCTTGAAAATGTTCATAGAGGTTAGTAGTGGAAGAATTTTTGAGTGTAGTAAAAAAATAGTTGTTTTTAAGCGAGTAAAATGAGCAAAATTTGTTCCGGAGCACATTTTATGTGATCGCTTCTGGTTGTAGGTTTATACGATTACTACAAACGGTGGAATAGGCTTGAAAATGTTCGTAGAGGTTAGTAGTGGAAGAATTTTGTAGTGTAGTAAAAAAATAGTTGTTTTTAAGCGAGTAAAATGAGCCAAATTTGTTCCGGTGCACATTTTATGTGACCGCTTCCGGTAGCAAGTTTATACAATTACTGCAAACGGTGGGATAGGCTTGAAATTGTTCATAGAGGTTAGTAGTGGAAGAATTTTTGAGTGTAGTAAAAAAATAGTTGTTTATAAGCGAGTAAAATGAGCCAAATTTGTTCCGGAGCACATTTTATGTGATCGCTTCTGTTTATAGGTTTATACGATTACTACAAACGGTGGAATAGGCTTGAAAATGTTCGTAGAGGTTAGTAGTGGAAGAATTTTTGAGTATAGTAAAAAAATAGTTGTTTTTAAGCGAGTAAAATGAGCAAAAATTGTTTCGGAGCACATTTTATGTGATCGCTTCCGGTAGCAAGTTCATACGATTACTACAAACGGTGGGATAGGCTTGAAAATGTTCATAGAGGTTAGTAGTAGAAGAATTTTTGAGTGTAGTAAAAAAATAGTTGTTTTTAAGCGAGTAAAATGAGCAAAATTTGTTCCGGAGCAAATTTTATGTGATCGCTTCCGGTCGCAGGTTTATACGATTACTACAAATGGTGGGATAGGCTTGAACATGTTCGTAGAGGTTAGTAGTGGGAGAATTTTTGAGTGTAGTAGAAAAAATAGTTGTTTTTAAGCGAGTAAAATGAGCAAAATTTGTTTCGGAGCACATTTTATGCGATCGCTTCTGGTTGAAGGTTTATACGATTACTACAAACGGTGGAATAGGCTTGAAAATGTTTGTAGAGGTTAGTAGTGGAAGAATTTTTGAGTGTAGTAAAAAAATAGTTGTTTTTAAGCGAGCAAAATGAACAAAATTTGTTCCGGAGCACATTTTATGTGATCGCTTCTGGTTGTAGGTTTATACGATTACTACAAACGGTGGGACAGGCTTGAAAATATTCGCAGAGGTTAGGAGTGGAAGAATTTTTGAGTGTAGTTAAAAAAATAGTTGTTTTTAAACGAGTAAAATGAGCAAAATGTGTTTCGGAGTACATTTTATGTGATCGCTTCCGGTTGAAGGTTTATACGAGTACTACAAACGGTGGAATAGACTTTAAAATGTTCGTACAGGTTAGAAGTGGGAAAATTTTTGAGCGTAGTAAAAAAATAGTTGTTTTTAAGTGAGTAAAATGAGCAAAATTTGTTTCGGAGCACATTTTATGTGATCGCTTCCGGTAGAAAGTTTATACGATTACCACAAACGGTGGGATGTGCTTGAAAATATTCGTAGAGGTCAGTAGTGGAAGAATTTTTGAGTGTAGTTAAAAAAAAATAGGTGTTTTTAAGCGAGCAAAATGAGCAAAATTTGTTTTGAAGCACATTTTATGTGATCGCTTCCGGTTGAAGGTTTATACGATTACTACAAACGGTGGGATAGGCTTGAAAATATTCGTAGAGGTTAGTAGTGGAGGAATTGTTGAGTGTAGTAAAAAAAATGGTTGTTTTTAAGCGAGTAAAATGAGCAAAATTTGTTTCGGAGCACATTTTATGCGATCGCTTCTGGTTGAAGGTTTATATTGCCGTCGGTCATATGTACAGATCAGTATATCTGATTTTCCTACCAAATTCTTTTTTTATGCGTCAATATTCGTGACATACATATATCGATCGGACAGTAAAGAAAAAATTGTTGGATTGTGTGTTTGCTCAAAAGTTTGACCATATTCACTCTGTACGATTAAACGGTTACTTAACCAAGTATTAACATAGCCAAATGCTGCTTAACTTTAAAGTTCATCAGAACCACCCGCCGAGCATCCACCGATTGCTGTCGGTCATATGTATAGATCAATATATACGATTTTTCTACCATATTCTTTTTTTAAGTGTAAATTTTCGTGATATACGTATATTGATCAGGACGTGGAGAAAAAATAAATTTACGCATAAAATAAGAATATGGTGGAGAAATCGTATATACTAATCTATACATATGACCGACATCAATTGGTGGATAGTCGTCGGGTGGATTTGGTGATCTCTAAAGTTAAGCAGTCTTCGGCAATGCTAATACTTGGTTGGGTGACCGCTTGACCGTACCGCGTGAATATCGTCAAATGTTTGTGCTGACGGATAATTCAACAATTTTTTCTTTACTTCCTGATCCATACATGTATGTCACGAAGATTTACGCATAAAAAAAAGAACTTGGTAGGAAAATCAGATATACTAATCTATACATATGACCGACGGTAATTGGTGGATGGTCGGTGTGTCGCGTCGGCGATCTTTGAAGTTAAACAATCTTCGGCAATGCTAGTACTTGATTGGGTGACCGTTTAACCGCACCGCGTGAATGTGGTAAAACGTTTTCGCAAAAAATTCTGCTTAATTTACTCGCTTAAAAACAACTTTTTTTTACTACACTCAAAAATTCGTCCACTACTAACCTCTACCAACATTTTCAAGCCTATTCCACCGTTTGTAGTAATCGTATAAATCTTCAACCAGAAGCGATTACATAAAATGTGCTTCAAAACAAATTGTGCTCATTTTACTCGCTTAAAAGCAACTATTTTTTTACTACACTCAAAAATTCTTCCACTACTAACCTCTACAAACATTTTCAAGCCTATTCCACCGTTTGTAGTAATCGTATAAACCTTCAACCAGAAGCGATCGTATAAAATGTGCTCCGAAACAAATTTTGCTCATTTTACTCGCTTAAAAACAACTATTTTTTCTACTACACTCAAAAATTCTCCCACTACTAACCTCTACGAACATTTTCAAGCCTATCCCACCATTTGTAATAATCGTATAAACCAACAACTGAAAGTGATCACATAAAATGTGCTCCAAAACAAAATTTGCTCATTTTACTCGCTTAAAAACAAATATTTTTTTACTACACTCAAAAATTCTTCCACTACTAACCTCTACGAACATTTTCAAGCCTATCCCACCGTTTGTAATAATCGTATAAACCTACAACCAGAAGCGATCACATAAAATGTGTTCCGGAACAAATTTTGTTCATTTTACTCGCTTAAAAACAACTATTTTTTTACTACACTAAAAAATTCTTCCACTACTAACCTCTACGACCATTTTCAAGCCTATTCCACCGTTTGTAGTAATCGTATTGTAGGATAGCGATTCAATAAAGCGGAATCGCGTACGCATGGCATCGTCGCTATAGAAATAAAAGAACAAAAGGAGGCGGTTAAAAAATAAAAACAAAAAAAAGTTGTACTATCGACGAGAAAGCATGTACTTTGATTGCTAATAAAATTATTTCGTGTTATCCCACATATTTTTGGGAGCTCGTCCGGGATACGCGATAAAATAATAGTTAATAATCAAAGTAAAAGGAAGAAAAAGCTGATAAACATATAATCATTGTGGATTGTGGTGCTGTGTACGGTGAAGTTGCATAACTAATATTTTCTGACACCGATTTATCGAATCATGTCACTATCGGAAGACGAAATAATTCATATAAATTCAATGACGGTTGAAGAATTAAAAGTGGAACTTGAGCAATTGAGTTTACCACTTACGGGCAGTAAAGCTGTACTGAAAGAACGACTCCGAACCTATCGGATAAATACTGAAGAAAACCGAATAAATTCTGCTGATGACGGCAATAACAATGATGTTCAAGAAGAAACTGAAACATTGCCGGCAGCTGGATCGAGAAATCGTTCTCATCAAAGGAATTTGAGTGCTACGGCGGGACCAAGTCGGAACACTCACACAAGATTGAGAACCGCTGATACACACGTGAATGAAGAAGAAAACCAGGATAATAGCGCAAATAATCATCATCAAAATGACCGAAGGGGTGAAATCGAACGAAGATCAAGTCCGATATTAACCTTCAAAGATGTGGAGGATGCTTTGGAAACATTCGCAGGCGATGGAAAACAAAACGTGAGTAAGTGGATCGAAAATTTTGAAGAAATTGCAGAACTTTGTCAATGGTCAGAGGTTCAGAAAGTCATTTACTCCAAAAAATTACTTCGGGGATCTGCCAAACTATTTGCAACTTTTGAATGCGATGTCAAATCGTGGAATTCACTTAGAAACAATTTATTGGACGAATTTTCCTTGACATTAAATTCAAAAGACGTCCATAAAAAATTAAATGCAACAAAGAAAAAAGTAGACGAATCATATCAAGAATATATATACAAAATGCTAGAAATAGCTAGTCATGCTGAGATAGAACTCGAAGCTAAGATCCAATATATAATCGACGGTGTACCAGGAAATGAGGCTAATAAAACGATCCTATATGGAGCAAAAACAATTAAGGAATTGAGGACAAAATTTGCTCATTACGAAAGTATGTGTGCAAGCAGAGAAAAGAATAAACAACAAGATTACCAAAAACGAAATGACGGTACGCAGGGACAAGAAAAAAAAACAATTAAGAAACGATGTTACAATTGTGGAAATACCGATCACTTAACGAACGATTGTCCGAATAAATCAAAGGGAGCGAAATGTTTCAAGTGCAATGCATACGGTCACATCTCACCAAATTGCACAGAGGCAACAAGCACGAGTACGACGAAAACACCTAGAAAAATAAGATGTGATGCAACAAAAGCACTAGGATACCGCGATACGAAAACGTATAAAGAAGTTATGATCTGTGATAAACCAATTAAAGCAGTCATAGATCTCGGCAGTGATTTAAATCTCATGCGAATGAGTTGTTACAACACGCTGAACGTCACTAATTTCAATGAAAAGCCAATTCCATTCACAGTTCCAGGTGCCAGTAGTCACTACACGTCCGGAAGTTTCGATACGAAAATTGGAGTCGATGAAATGACACTGGAAAGCACGGTTCATGTCGTCCCTGATCATTTTATTAAACACGATTTCCTTATGGGAGGAGAATTTCTCGATGTAGCCGATCTTCACGTAATCGGACGTCAAGCGATACTCAAAAGAATCAACAAATCGCCAGAAAATGTATCGAGTACTGAAGTCAACGCCCAAGAAGTACTAAATATTAACATCACCTCCGAACCAGACGAGAAACAAGGAATCCTCGTGGAACATATCGAAAACGAAGAAATAAAGAACGAATTAATGAATATGATTAAAGATTATCAGCCTGTAAAGAAGTTAGATACGGGAATAAAAATGAGAATCCTATTGAGCGACGAAAAACCGGTATACCAACCACCGCGACGACTCAATCAACTCGATCGCAACGCAGTGCACGAAATCATCGAAAAATGGTTACAAGAAGGTGTAATTCGGAGAAGCATCTCAGATTTTGCAAGCCCAGTCGTAATCACAAGAAAAAAGAGTGGAGAAATCAGACTCTGCATCGATTACAGACGCCTGAACAAAAAAATCATTAAGGACAGATTTCCTCTCCCGTTGATAGAGGATCAACTGGATAAATTAGAAAACGCTTTCGTATTCAGTACTCTGGACTTGAAAGACGCTTTTTTTCACATATCAGTACATGAAGATAGCATAAAATATACGTCATTCATAGTACCCGATGGACAATATGAATTTTTGAAGGTACCATTCGGACTTTGTAATTCGCCCGCTGTATTCCAGAGAGATATTAATGCGAAATTTAGGGAATTGACAAACGATGGGACTGTCCTAATTTATCTAGATGATTTGATAGTCCCCTCAAAGACGGAATCTGAAGGACTAGAAAAAATTAAGAAAGTATTCGAAACGGCAAGCAACTACGGTCTCAACATAAATTGGCGCAAATGTAGTTTCCTTGTAAAACGTGTGGAATATCTGGGATACCTGGTAGAAAATGGCTCGATCAAGCCGTCAGAAAAGAAAACCTCAGCTGTTGCTAAATTTCCAGAACCAAATAACACAAAGGAGATTCAGCGTTTTCTGGGATTAACCGGATATTTTAGAAAATTCATCCCAGGTTTCGCCACGATTGCTCGACCTCTATCAGAATTATTAAAAGACAATACGAAATTTCGTTTCGAATCAAACGAAAAAGAGGCCTTTGAAAAGTTGAAAGCAGTATTAATTCGTGACCCCGTTCTAAGAATATTTAGAACCAACGCAGAAACAGAGGTGCACACCGACGCATCATTACATGGACTTGGCGCCATTCTCCTACAAAAAGATTCGAAAGATTCATTAATGCATCCGGTATACTACGCTAGTTGGAAGACAACGGCGGCTGAACAAAGGTACACTAGCTATGAATTAGAGATTTTGGCCGTAATTCGTGCGTTAAAAAAATTCCGAGTGTACCTAATCGGAATACACTTTAAAATCGTCACCGATTGCCAAGCTTTTTCACTAACCATGAAAAAAAAGGATATGTGCACTCGAGTAGCAAGGTGGGCACTCATGATTGAAGAATTCGACTACACTATTGAACACAGACCTGGAAAAAATATGAGACACGTCGACGCATTAAGCCGTAATCCAATATCCGTATTAATGATCGAAGAAAACAGTTTGTCCCTTACTGCGAGAATTGGACAAGCTCAACAAGAAGACGAGGATTTGCAAAAAATAAGACAAGCTACCGAGGAGAATGGAACAAACAATTTTTCATTGAAACAAAACATTCTGTATCGAAATTGCGACGGCGAACAATTGCTCGTCATCCCTAAATCAATGCAGCATGACGTGATACGAGAAGCGCACGAGCGAGGTCATTTCGGATGGAAAAAAACTGATCATCTGATTCGTAAAGATTTTTGGTTTCGTTACATGAAGAAAAAAATTCAGAATTTCATTGGAAACTGCGTAAAATGTATTCTGGCTGAGAAAAAACATGGGAAAGGAGAAGGATTGCTGAAACCGATAGACAAGGGTTGCGTTCCACTCGACACGTACCACATTGATCACTTAGGTCCGATCCCATCCACGAAGAAAAATTACAAGCACATTTTGGTGGTTGTCGACGCTTTCACTAAATTCGTGTGGCTGTATCCATCGAAATCTACTTCTTGCAATGAAGTTATCGCAAAGCTGAAATTACAAGCCACAACTTTCGGAAATCCGAAAAGAATTGTGTCAGATAGAGGAAGCGCTTTTACGTCTCACACCTTTAAAGCGTATTGCGAAGAAGAAAAGATTGAACACGTCTTAATAACTACTGGTGTCCCCCGTGCAAATGGGCAAGTAGAACGGATTAATCGAATTTTAATCCCCATATTAACAAAATTAGCAATGCCAAAGGCTGAAGAATGGTTTAAATACGTGAACACAGCACAACAATTTATCAACTCTACGTATAATCGGAGCATTGCAACCACACCGTTCGAATTACTCGTTGGGAAAGCCATGAATTTAAAGGATGATCCGGAATTTCGGGCTGTCATCGACAAGGAACTAATTGACACCTACATACAGGACCGAGACACCATAAGAAAAAATGCTGTTAAGCAAATATCAAAAATTCAACAAGAGAATCGCACATCCTACAACAAAAAAAGGAAGCAAGCGAACCAATACAAAATTGGAAATTTAGTTGCGATCAAAAGAATGCAACGAGGTCCAGGACTCAAAATGCACACCCAATTCATCGGCCCATACAAGGTCACCAAAGTCCTTCGTAACGACCGTTATTTGGTCGAGAAACTCTACGACCATGAGGGACCAAACAAAACAAGTTCGGCAGCCGACTTCATGAAGCCTTGGTCAACTGAGCGAAGTTATGAACCTTCTTTATTTACCGACGAATCAGATACTGATAGTGAAAACATCGAGGACGATGTTAATACCAGGATGGCCGAGTGTAGGATAGCGATTCAATAAAGCGGAATCGCGTACGCATGGCATCGTCGCTATAGAAATAAAAGAACAAAAGGAGGCGGTTAAAAAATAAAAACAAAAAAAAGTTGTACTATCGACGAGAAAGCATGTACTTTGATTGCTAATAAAATTATTTCGTGTTATCCCACAGTATAAACCTTCAACCGGAAGCGATCACATAAAATTTGCTCCGAAAAAAATTTTGCTCAGTTTACTCGCTTAAAAACAACTATTTTTTTACTGTACTCAAAAATTCTTCCACTACTAACCTCTACGAACATTTTCAAGCCTGTCCCACCGTTTGTAGTAATCGTATAAACCTACGACCAGAAGCGATCACATAAAATGTGCTCCGAAACAAATTTTGCTCATTTTACTCGCTTAAAAACAACTGTTTTTTTTACTACCCTCAAAAATTCTTCCACTACTAACCTCCACTACTTCTTCCACTACTAAAATTTTCAAGCCTATTCCACCATTTGTAGTAATCGTATAAACCTTCAACCGGAAGCGATCACATAAAATGTGCTCCGAAAAAAATTTTGCTCGTTTTACTCGCTTAAAAACAACTATTTTTTTTACTACACTCAAAAATTTTTCCACTACTAACCTATACGAACATTTTCAAGCCTATTCCACCGTTTGTAGTAATCGTATAAACCTTCAACCGGAAGCGATCACATAAAATGTGCTCCGAAACAAATTTTGCTCATTTTACTCACTTAAAAACAACTATTTTTTTTACTACAATCAAAAATTCTTTCACTACTAATCTCTAGGAACATTTCTATGGCGATCCCAACATTTTTAGTAATCGTATAAACCTTCAACCGAAAGCGATTACAAAAAATGTGCTCCAAAACAAGTTTTGCTCATGTTACTTGTTCAAAATCAACTTTCTTTTCTCTACACTCAAAAATTTTTTCACTACTAACATCTACGAACTTTTCTATGTAATTCCACCGTTTGTAGTAATCGTATAGACCTTTAACCGGAAGCGATCACATAAAATGTGCTCCGAAACAAATTTTGCTCTTTTTACGCACTTAAAAACAACTTTTTTTTTTACTACTCTCAAAAATTCTTCTATTACTAACCTCTAGGAACATTTTCACGCTTATTCCACCGTTTGTAGCAATCATATAAACTTTCAAACCAAAATTATGCTGGGAAAATAATCTCGAAATACGTTTTGCTCATGTTACTCGCTTAAAATCAACTTTTTTTTGTTACACTCGGAAATTCTGTCATTACTAACCTCTAAGAACATTTTTACGATACTCCACCACCCTTTGTTGTAATCGTATAGGCTTTTCAATGCCAATTATCTAGTAAAAATCATCTCGAATCAAGTTTGGCTCAATTTACTCTCTTTAAATCGACTTTTTTTTTACTCCACTAATACCTCCTTCACTGGTAACCTCTAGGAACGTTTCCGATGCAGTTCTGTTGTTCGTAGTACTTTTTTGGATCTTTAAACAGAAATGATCTCGGAAAAATCATTTTCAAAAATTTTCAGAAATTAAAATATTTTTTTAAATTTTTTCTATGTTACTACTAACGAAAAAAATTTCACTACAATCCACTACTAACGTTTTTCTATAAAAATCAACCAGAAAACTTCATTTTTTTCATTCCGGGCGATGACGTTTTTTTTCGCTATTTTTTTTTTTTGCGTTACTATTAACGAAATTAGTATCACTACTATCCACTACTTATCGAAACCTTCCATAAAAAAAAAAAATCAATTTTCTCAAAGTCGGGCGCTAGGTTCACACAGGTATTATTTTATCAGTTTGCTAGAATTAATTAAAAAAAAAAAAAAAAACATTTTAGAAATATTAATGTTTATTCCCTAATTCCGTACTAGGCACGAAATAGTGTACATATGGGATAAATCGTGAACATATCAAGAGACTCGATAGAGTCTCGGGACAAGTACATTTGACAGCTCTGTCGTCTGCTGGCCCGAGGCTCCTCAGAGTTATATATTATCTCTGAATAAAGTAAATTTCGGTGGTGGGGGTAAAAACTGAAAGTCATTTTCTCGAATTACGAAGCTCAGGAGACAGATGATGACTTGAAAATTGAACTGGAGACTAATTAAGAAAAAATCTTTCGATTGAGCTTTAAATCAGCACGATTGATGCCGTATTTGCTGAGAAAAAACTTTGCACAGGCTCAAAATTATGCAAAAATTCCAACACATCGAAGAATTTGACGCGTCTGTATATGTCACAATGAAAGACCTCAGCGTGCCTATCGAGATTCTGATTGGTCACGAGTGTGGTCATTTCCCTGTGTTCCCAAACCGGTAAACCAGTGTGCACACGAGTGATGTTTTTGAACGTGTCCCTGTGACTACATTCCTCTGCACCCATACCACGGAAAGTTTGAATGTTTAACCAGTGTGACGGTAGTTTTGACTTTTGACAGTGTAAAGTGCGAGTCGTGTAAATCGCGTGTTTTTTAGATTGTGAAAAATCGTGATTCATAAATAGTTTAAATATATAAATAGTGCGAAAAAACGGTAATATATAAATATTGCGAAATGTGATAATAATATTTTTTAATATCTCGGAATTAATCATCAGCTAAATTAAAAAAGATAACCTCGCACCCGCTGGTGAAATCATTTTTGTTTCGGATTCCAGAAAAGCCAAATAAAAACAAACCTCACCACTCGTTGAGGTTACCATTTTTATTTTTCCGTATAAAATAATCCGAATAAAACCGTTAATTAGTGTGGCCGGAATAAGTGCTAGAAAATACAACGAACATAACCTTAAAAATCAGTGTTATACGTTCTGAAAATGTGTGAACTCGCAAATAATGATGTTGAAGTTTCAATCTAGAACGCTTTTTTTTAGAAATTTAGAAAATTTTTTTTTTTAATCATGTCACTTAAATTTTTCTTACAGATCAAAAGACTGTGTTTTTTTTCCAAAAGTGAGTGTATGAAAATAGTTGTGACAAGATGTATCATGTGCTCATAAATAAAAACCTGTAAAAATATTAATTGTTGATGAAATACTTTAATTATAAAAATTTGACAAATAACTTGTCGTGAAATCATGATTTTCAATACTTTTCAGGTGCGGTCTACAAATAAACATAAAATTTCCAATATTCTGCAGGTTGTGCTCAGTTCCTTCGATTTTTCTTTTCGGCTTCAAGAAATTTACCAATATACTGAAGGCGCTGCGAGCTGTGAATTGGGCTGAGATTCTCTGCTTCGACAATTTGATCTAAAAAAACTGGTGAAACTTAAAGCAATGAAGCATTTGCTATTCCTTGCGGAAACAAGAGATGCCTTATTTCCTTTGCATACAAGGATCACCGCTTCGTTACTGCGAGCTGTGCTAAGTTCCTTCGCTCTTTCTTTTTGGCATCGCACTACATATTTTATATTGAGCTGGGGTTTTACTGATTATGTCAGCGTAAATATTCAAGGATCATCTGTTATCATATTTGACAACCAGTCGGAGAATCAGAAATTCAGCAATAGTGTAATGGCATCGCTCGGTCAGGCTTGTGCAAAAAATATAAGTGGAAATAAAAGCATGAGAAAACAATATAAAAATTCAATATTCATTCAAGTTTTTAGTGTGCATTGTGATATGATTTGTTAAAAAAGAAGTGTTCCACAAATATTTCTATACGGTTTCATTTTTGGCCTTTCGCTCATGTTTTTCTCATATTAGTGAAATGCACATTGCTGAGACGCACCAAATATATGTATCGAATTTCTCAATATACTGCAGGAAACGCGAGGTGTTAACTGAAATCAATTTCTGCGTTTTGTTTGTGCAAGCTGTACTAAGTTCGTTCGCTTTTTCTTTATAGCATCACATTGCATATTTGATATTGAGCTAGGGTTTTACTGGTTATGTCAGCGTAGATATTCAAGGTTTATCTGTTATGATGTAAAAATTCTAGGATTCGGAGCTGTTCAGAAAAAAGAAGTTATATCCTGGCCAAAAATCCCCTCCCCGGGGAAAAAACCTTGGACAAGTACATTTGTTGACCCCTGTTTCCATTTGTTTTCACAGAAAAAAACTACCCAAAAAAGTACAAAATTTTTAAAAAATTGGCAAGATTGAGATAGGAAAAAGAAGATTGTTTCTATAAAATAACTATACTCCAAATGACAAATAGAAATGAAAAACTTCACATATTTTATCGAGATCCCAAGAAAAAAAGCAACAATGCCCATCGTGAGTGTCTGGTAAAAAACAGAGTCTACAAGTAAATGATCAATTTGCGCATAAAAAAAATAATTACTTTACAAAAACAGAAATGGGAAAGCCAATGATTTACGTTCAGCACTAAAATTTATAATATCAATAATAGGACAAGTATTTTATTGTCGCTTGAGGATGGAGTATTTAAAAAAAAGCAAAAATTAGTTAGTTATTGAAAAAAGTCACCAATGTACAAAAATAAAAATCGGTCAAAAGAACAGAGTCCAGAAAAAAAAATCGGGATGAAAAAAAACTTGAAGAAAAAAATTTCAAACGAAAAAAATTAGATTGAAAAAAAATTTCGGCCGAAGTACTTGGCGAGTTTTTTTGCTTAGCTTGGATCACGTAATGTATTTCACGTAATGTTGTATGTGTTATAAACTCGCCAAGTACTTCGGCCGAAATTTTTTTTCAATCTAATTTTTTTCTTCAAGTTTTTTTTCATCCCGATTTTTTTTTCTGGACTCTGTTCTTTTGACCGATTTTTATTTTTGTACATTGGTGACTTTTTTCAATAACCAACTAATTTTTGTTTTTTTTAAATACTCCATCCTCAAGCGACAATAAAATACTTGTCCTATTATTGATATTATAAATTTTAGTGCTGAACGTAAATCATTGGCTTTTCCATTTCTGTTTTTGTAAAGTAATTATTTTTTTTATGCGCAAATTGATCATTTACTTGTAGACTCTGTTTTTTACCAGACACTCACGATGGGCATTGTTGCTTTTTTTCTTGGGATCTCGATAAAATATGTGAAGTTTTTCATTTCTATTTGTCATTTGGAGTATAGTTATATTATAGAAACAATCTTCTTTTTCCTATCTCAATCTTGCCAATTTTTTAAAAACTTTGTACTTTTTTGGGTAGTTTTTTTCTGTGAAAACAAATGGAAACAGGGGTCAACAAATGTACTTGTCTAAGGTTTTTTCCCCGGGGAGGGGATTTTTGGCCAGGATTTCGTGTTTCAGAGAAACGGATATTTTATTAAAAAAAAAAAACACATTACCACTCGAAAATCGAAATTGGTGAATAGAAACAACAATAGTGGTATCGAGAAAGCAAAATTTGTTAAGAAAATGATTCATTCTTACGTTTTATGACCTTATGAAAATTGTCGCGATTTGTTGTTAATTTGTAGAGTAGAAGTGCCATGTACGATGCCTCGTCGTCGACCGAAGGATTGTCGCATGATTGCAGATAAAGTATTTATAGCAAAGTAAATTAAATTTGAATTTTATACGTTATAGGTGTCACAGATTAAGTTCTGCTTCAAAATTTTCCGAAATATTGGAAAGTTATCTAATTTTATCGTTTTTGACTGGAATTCCCGGAATACGTTTACTTTAATGATTAAGAGAGAGCGCTACTGCGTCGCATGAAAAAATTTATATTTTTTTTGTGGCATTTTCTTGCAGTATACAAGTTCAAAATTTTGTAAACAAAATTTTCGAATAAAACATGAGTATCAGTATTCGAGTTAACAATTTATTTGATATTAAGAAAAAAAAGTAACGAAAAATTTAAACGCGTTTTCCTCGAAACGACTTTTTTCGACCTTGTCCCGGCGGATACTCGAAGACCAATGAACCGATTAAATTTATTTTTTTTTTTTTCACATATTCGCTATTACAATGACTGAATCTGTGCGTGGCCGATTAAAAAAATGTTGACAATTACTATTTTTTGAGAGCACCTAAACAAAATGAAGGTCCAAAAATCGAAGAAACGCAGAAAAAAAATTCAAACCACCGGCATTTCGTGGAAAAATAAAAAAAAAAACGTTAGCTCCATTCATATAGATATTGAAATTTTCTTATTTTTAATTGTTAGATAATCCGCCACGAAGATTTCGATGGAACAACGATAAGGAGTATCCTTTTTTTTTATCGTCACATGAAACTTTATAACATTGTAAATTTTCAGTATTTTTTAAAAACCGGCGCTCTGGTCCAGTGGCTAACGTGCTTGCCTCTAAGCCAGAGTATCGGAAGAGGTCCTCGGTTCGAATCCCGGTCCCGTGCAGTTTTTTTACGAAAATTAAATACGAGCGTGATCAGCTCCAGATGTATGTATATATGAGGCATACCCAAGTACGTGTACATGTATATGTCACACATATATACAGCTGTAGTTCATGTTTACATTCTCGTGACAAGGCGTGATGTAACTCCGACGCCGTGAGGCGAACCCAGGACCGGCTGTAGTGTCACAGGTTTTCCACAGTTTCCCTAGGCCCATGGAATCGAGTGTCATGGCGAATGCGCTACAGAGAGGGAAGTCGGATGCGGCCGCATGGGGGCGCCTGGTTACTGATCCGGACCAGACTCCCAGGGGGGACTGGCTACTGACCCGGGCCGACCCTGTAATAGGCGAAAGCCTCTAGGCAGGGGGGAAACATAAAAAAGAATGAAAATAAAAATAAAAAAATTTTAAAAAATTTCAGTACTTTTCAATAAAAAGTGGTATTGAAATAGTTAAATATATACTGAATAGAATATCCTTTAGCCAATCCTTAAATAATTAGTTACAACTATGGAAAAAATCCCCAAAAATTGACAATTTTTCGGCCCATCACAGTGGCGTCCTCGAGGTTTCTGAATTTGTGAAATTGTCCTAATTTTGTTCAATTATTATTTTCGCATGTCAACAAAATATGTCGACCAACGTTCTTAACCCGAAGCTGCAAGTGAACTTTGGGCATTGTAATAAAAAAAAAAAAAAAAAATAAACGCGTTCCAACGTTACAAGCACCAACATCATTCTCTCAAATGGAAAATAAATAATTAACGTCATTCTTGGTATATAACTTGTGACAAATGTTTACGGACAATGATTTCGTAAGAAAATGGATTTGTTTTTCGCTCGAACGATCCTTATACCCGATCCCAATTAATTTAGCTGGCAAGGTGATAAAAATTCAGAAATTAATTGGCAATGCATCGACGGATGACAAGTGTTTACGTAAGCATACGTGTATACGTATAAAATCTATACAGAATCCCCGATTTAAGGAACAGCGATCGGACCGGCTTCGCATCGCACTTTTTTTTTTAACGCAATTATCGCGATCACCAATAGCATTTTTATGCTTGGCTGTACCGCTACCTCCGTCCGGTTCCCCCCTCCAACGTGTCACTCGTGCTCCCGCGGCGAATAATTTCGCAGATTAGAATTTTAGCACGGAATATAGCCTGAATGAAATATATTTTCTATCTTCGTATTTTAGATACAGTGGGAAGAAAAAATTCAACGAGCACGAGCGAACGAAAAATTGAAAGGGGGGATATACTCAACCGTGTGTACAATATAAGATCCTCAGTTTTCCCCCTCCTTCCCACAATTCACAACTCCCTCGCTACACTATAGTCATAGTGGGCTCTCTTCTTTGTCTCACTCTGGTTCAATCCCCGAACTCACTCGCTCGTTTCTCTTTCCCTCCCCTCGCCCTCTTTAACGATGCTTTTCTCAAACACTCCCAGCCAACATTTTCATTCCATCGGAATTTCAGTGTTTGGCGAATCAATAAAAATCTGAAAAAAATCAGACATGCGGGGAACATCTTATTTAAATCGATTTTTCATAATAATATCCAAAACTGACAAACGGAATATTAAAATAAAAATTATTCAACATTTACTACTTTTTTCTTTGTTGTGCGAACTGAATTCCTGATTTTTTTTTTTATATATATATTCATAATTATCTCTAAATTTCCTCTCTATTCTGAAATATTGTTGAGAATGCTTAAAAATCAATTTAAATTCGAGGATTTTTCATGCGTTTTGTGTAGTAAGTTTCAACGTCCCACGCAAGATGTTTCCAAGTTAAGTGTACAGCTACAGTTTCGTAATTATGGCGTTTAATGAAATTCAAAAAAAATCCGAAAAAAATTGATAAATTTGAAAAAAAAATGGACTATTCCAAATAGTTGTCTAATCGTATTTAGATGAAAACGAAAGAAATTGTTGCATTATTTAAAGTGCAAATTTTTGATTGAACAATGCCCGAATAAATCATTAACATTATAGTTACAGATAATTAATTGACATAAAATTTGAAACATTACTGAATTCTGAAAAAAACCTTTGTCGAATCGCCAAACTCTGAGGTTCTGATTGAACAAAATTTTTGGCCGAGTGTGCATGTATATAAAGGATCGTTAAGTTCCCGCCTTGTCTAATTTCGCTTATTTCAGTCGCTCTCCATTTGTCTTTCTCCCTCTCGGTCGCATGATACCGGATGATCTTTTCGATTTACGATGCAATTTCATACAAAAATAAATTCAGGATGATTGGTACAGTTATAATTCTTACGAAACTCATTAATTAGTTAATTTCATATTCAATATTATAATTAGTGCTGAATAATAATTTATTTTCTATAATGAATGACATTAAAGTTGTTGTTATTATTAATTAAAAAATAATTATAATAAATATTATACACAATAGATAATAATATTAGTATTATTAATATTTTCATTGTAAGCATGATAATAATTCTGAAACGGTTGATTTTATCGCATTGATTAACAGCCAGTGATCGACTATGGATATGGCTTTTTTCGTTATTTCTATCTAACCTCGAAATATAATTGAATTTGTGTGCGCTTGCGCGCGCGTCTGTGTTTAACGTATTCTTGGCCAGACGGGACAACATTTGCCCCTGACCCCTTTTGATTTTACACATGATTTTTTATTTTCTGGTACCTAATCCAAAAACAAACAAAAATTCTCGTCTTTTTGTACCGCTTTACGAAGCCATAAAGTTCAATGTGTTTGTGTCAGCAGTTTTTAAACGAAACTGAGTTACCACGAATATTGAGATGTTAAAAAATATCCAAATATGTAACGATCTTCAGAGGCGAGCTATTTTGTGACTTGAAAATTCGGACAAGATTTCGACTTTATAGAAATCTATTGAAAGGAATAAGAAAATTGTAATTACATCGTGTTTCATTTATTCTACATTATATTTCGTTTAATGCAACGAAAAAACCATCTTTGTTATTTGATTAGTAGAATTTTTGTTTTCTTATTGAAATTTTCGTGCGAAAAGTTTCTCAGACAGAAAAAAATGGTTGGGAAAAAAGCGAAGGATTCGGAACGATACAAACTTCGATCTACCACAAAAAAATAATAATTTAAGAGAGATACGAATAGAAGCTGAATGTTATGGACACTAGTGATTTGGAATCACTACGAATATAGATCGATAAGTGTATTACCATATATATATATATATACATACATTCAACGTACGAATAACAAGGCCACGATGAAATGTACGAGCGCAATATCATGGATCATTGATTTAAAAAAAAAAAGAAAAACTGCCTTGTAAGCGAGCAACCGGAAACAAAAGTTTTGATGCGAAATTCAATGTGAAATAATAAATTTATGCGTTTATTTCACGAATGTATAAAAAGTTGATGGCATTAAAAATTGATATTTGTAAAAATGTAGTCGTCGCGCAATACGAAAACGAAAAGTCGTAAATGACTACGATCATTTCCTAGAATACCCGTTACAAAAGAGAGACAGAAAGAAAAAGTTTCGAGAAAGAACAAGTAGAAACCCTCCCGCGCTCTCCCCTAGCCCAGCCTGTGCCAAAGGGCCAAAGGGGCCACCGCAACGAAGCAGCGCCAAAGAAAGGCGAAAACGAAGAGAACTAAATATTTTTTCCACGGCGTATAATACACAATTTGCAGGCGGCCAAAAAAATGAGACAGAGAGAGAGAGAGAGAGAGGGTCTCAATCGTGTACTTCGTAAAGATATAATATTTGAAAGTCACCGAGTTATGATGAACAAATTAATTTAATTTCTTCTTGGGTGAAATTCTCTTAGTAGAAGTAATTTTAATTAAAAAATGGAAATTCAATATTGGGAATACTAAATTGAGTTTCATTCAATTTAATAATAGTGAAAAATCAAGCATAATCAATTCACTACGATGATAATGAAGAACAAATGATACAAACTATATTTTTTTTAAGACTAAGCTTATATTTTCTGCGAGAATATTGAACGCTCTCTGTAATTGTATTCTAAGTCAAAATGGAATATTTAAAGGTCAAAAAGGAATATTTAGAGGTGGATTGGATTTCATAATAATGTACAATAATTCATGGAGTTTCATGTAATATAAATAATAATGAAAAATAATAAGTAATAAAAGATGCGTATTTGGTTGATTAAATTCTTTTAAAAACTAGTCTTATCATTTCAGCAAGATAATTGAATGTTTTTTATGTGAATAGGGTAGCGAATCTCGAACGTAGGATACCTATATTCGAAGGTTCTCGGGCGATTATTGATTTTGTTTTCGTTGCGTTAATTATTTTAGTAAAATTGTTCCATTCCAATCTCTGCTTCAATTCATTATTAGATTTAGGCTTTATTTTTAGTCTTTAATGCAACGTTATATTTATGTTTAATTTCTTGATTTATTCATTCATGTTAACCCTAACTAGACACACAGGAAAAGTTTTATAATTATTATTCTTAACTTTGTCGTTGAAATAACATAAATTTTCAAAAGGTCAATTCCTTCAAGCATCAATTTTATTTTCATTGAATATATTGCTTTTGTTCGGAAATTCTTTCTATACCCACAACTTTTTGGTACGTAGAATGCAATATCTTTTTTCCTAGAAATCTATGAATATTATTGGTCTTTGTATGAATAGTGTTTAATATGCGTATGTATCTAGTCTATAAATAAAATAAACAGAATTCGAGTTTGCATGGTTGAAAAGGAACGATAAATCACTTATTCATTTTAATTTATTAAATTTGTAAATTGCTGAAATTTATTCGCACATTGCTGCAAATAATCGCCAATGTTTTGCTGAATCATTTTTTTAAATGAAATATTCGCTTTGTTACTATCTGAAAAAATCAATCTCGATAACATTTCAAACAATCGAATTAATCTCATATTTTTTATAACAGCCCAAATAAAAGAATTCCAAAGGAACTAAAATTTTTGTCTCGGAATGTATGTATAAAAAAACATGGGCTCCTTAAGCGCTCTAGAAATTCATGAATTTTCGAGGGGCGTAGCGTTGAATATTTTTCCCCGTGTTAACAGAGAACCATGTCGCTCGATTATTGATTATTATCAAGCAATAATAATCGTTGCATGAATTTGAGAAAAAAAAACTCAGTTTCTTTTCCAAATGCATTGTATGAAAAACTTATTCTCGCAAATAAAAAATAAATTGGCAGCGATCTGTAGAATCGAATTAAGACACATCTATAAATACCTTTCTTTCTGTTTCTCCCTCTCTTGGGCGAACCAAGCGAACGAAGGAATAAAAAAGATCGAGTAAAAAAAAATCAGAGAGCGAGCGAGAGGAGAGCAAGGGAATGCGATGGGCACGACGACGGTAGTCTGAGGGAAAAAAGAACAATAAAACGAGAAAGAAATACAAAATAAAACGCGAGTATAAAATAATGAAACAAGAAAAAACAATAAAACGAGATAGAAATAGATAAACGAAACGGGAGAAAAATAATAATGAGAGAAGGAAATTAATAAATCGTGAAAAAAATAAAAAATAAAAAATAAGATGAGAAAAATAATAAAACGAAAGAAAAGAGAAAGAGAGCTGGGCGATGGATACGAATAGTGCGGAAGGAGGGGTGGGTGTGCGCCCCCCGGACGAAGAGCGCCACGGAGAGTTATATCTAATATAAACAGAATGCAAGAGGTGGGTAGAGAGCGCGCAAATTGAACAAAATATCTGGGAGGGGGGTTTAGAGCGCGGAAAGCAAAGTGGCGCAGAGCTGGCCGGAATGGTTGAGTAGAGACGATGCATGAGACGGACCGAGAGTGTAAGAAAATGAGTGAGCGAGTAAGCAGTCCATCTAATCGTCTCCTTAGTTCGAGATACACACGAATTTATTCATTGCCACATGTCTTAACCGCACAATCGGAGTTTCCTCACTCTTGGGGCTCCTCTTCCCCCTCCCGCCGGCACTTCCACGTTCGTGAATTTCGGAAAATGTCTACACCGCACTGTTATATTTTTACGTTTAAAAAATCATCGAATTAAAAGTCCTCGATCGAATAAAAAAATGGCGAATCTCAAATTGCCTTGTTTTTTTTTCAATTTTCATCGAAATTTCATTGCAATAATTTACATTCTAATTCTATTCTTCGTTGCTTTGTTTTACACTAATATCTTTAATAACAATAATAATAATAATAATAATAATAATAAGGTACCCACCTCTATTTTATCCATCTTTTCCATTCTTGTAATTCACACACTAGTTTCACGTTCATCAAATTATTTATATATATAAGTATATATATATAAATATATATATATACATATATATGTATATATATAGATATATGTATATTTTCCAATTGATAAACCCCACTTTCACACACCACTATCGTCTCACCAGCGCTGTTTTTTAATCGTTATAAACCACAAGCACACGTTTGAAAAAGAATTCATTTTTCCCATTCGTAAAATATTATTAGTTCGCGCACTTACTTTCATACACGCCTATATAGGAGCGAGCAATACAGAAATATATATTTAGAATATTTATACATATTTACACGCACACAGACACGCGCACATACACACATTTATTAATATATTTATTTATTTACATATGTATGTGTATTTATATAAATAAATAAATATATATATATATATAAATATTAATTTATATATTTGTGTGTGTGTGCGTGTATATTAATGATGTATTATAGGAAAAGAGACAAACGCGGACCTGCGATTCACGGTGTGGCGCACGCCACTGTCCCATCAAGACTACTTTGTATTTACTCTAATTATGTGACGTCACGGATATACTGGCTTCCCCCTCCCGGACGAAAATCCCGATGTCCTACGAAAACGTACGAACGACCACGAGTTTACGGAGGTACGTCGCCCTGGCTCGCATGGCGCAGCAGCACACATCGCCCCGAGTCGAACTCTTGATTTTCTGTTTTTTCTATTTATTTTTTATTTTATTTTTTAATTTTTCTTTTTCACTCCACTTAATCCTATACGAAGTTGTATATCTATCTCAGCCGTTGAGAATTTATAGTGCACATTTCTTGCTACATTTCATTTCTATTTACTTTATTTTTTTTGTATCTGCACTTTTTTTAATTAATTATTCAATTTGTAAGTCTTTTTTTACTCTTTTTAAACGGTTTTTTTTTTTAACAAAGTTTACTCTGTGGATCGATAATTGTATGGAGATTTCGAATTTTGTTTTGTTTTCCTTGAAATTATTACAATTTTTTTTTTTTTGAAGAATAATTTTCAGTTCTGATTTTGTGTTATGAGAAATAAAAAAATTAACGGTCGATGAATCTGCATTTTTTTAAAATGATTTTGGAGTCCCATTTTGTCAATTTACGCTGATAATCAACGGATGTGCGTGCAAGAAAAACAGGGTGCTTGTGATGCTGAAAAGAACGCTAGGGAGGAAGGAGAATGGAATTGCTTTTTTGTTGTTATATCTCGCTTTAATGAAATGACGCACCGATCGAGCAATTGATTTATGCTTGATACACAGTTAACGCTCCCAGTTCTCACATTCTCTAATTTAAACAATTATATCATTTTAACTCAGTCCGTTCTTATATGTCAACTTCTCGAACCCCACACCGACACTTGGAATGTTTCTCTCTCTCTCTCTCTCTCTCTCATATCGCATTCCCTCTCTTTATATGCGATGCTCGCTTTGGGTCGTTAGACGTTAGAAGTGGGAATAGATGAGAAATTGAAATTATCGAATGGTCTTGGTCCCAGCAAGTTGAGAAATAAGAGCGGTTATAGTGTAGTTATATTTTTACTTCAACTTTTTTCCAATCGATCAATATTTTGAGATAAAAATTCTTTACCTCATTTTTTTAAAAAGAATTTTGGATATTCGATGTAGTTTTGCCATAAATGTAAACTAACTTTTCCAAACGATAACTTGAGGGGCGAATGTTAACTAATCGAGACTATTTGAACGTTGCTGGTAATCTCGTTTACGAATTTATAGTCCATTCCAATCGAGATAATATTACGTAGGCAGCAGCCTTATCAACAGTAGGTCGTGTTCAGTTTCTTTTCGTCTTTGACCAATGAGATCCTGGGGTGCAAGGAGTGGAATATTATTACATTTTTTCCGAAGGGGAAGGTTTTGAAAAAAACGGTACATTAATTTTTTTTTTTCAAGTCGAGTAGGAAAATATTTTTTTTAAATAAATCAGATCGTTCTAATAAGTAAGTTGATAAATTAATTTGGAATCGATTAAGCGATTTATAATTTCGAATTCGTTAATTAAAAAAAAATTGAAAACGATCAATAATATCAAATTGAATAATAAATCAACTTAAAACAATTAACGATTACTGATTTTTAATAAATTAATTCGCAATAATGAAACCATTAATGAATTTCAAATAAATGAATAAATTAACTTGAAACAATTTAAAGATTTAAATCAAAAGAATAATCAATTAATTTACTCTGAGTTTATTAACAAAAACCATTTTAAGCGTTTGGATTCTGTTTTTTTTAACTAAAAATATTTTACTCTATATAAAAAATTCGCAATGATAGTTCACTTAATTAGTCTCAATTTAAGCTTCTCACAATTTCATATTCGTGAACATTATTTCCTCTCACTAATTTTCCAGCATTGTGATACCAAATCTTTGATCAGCGGCATCTAGTATTTTTTGTAGTTGTCATTTATCGGCATTCCCAGTCCCAGTCGGTCATCTCGACTCCGAAGGTGATGAAAGATTAAGGCTAGGAGTTATACCGACTGATCCGCCATGAGTGCGAGAGAGATAGCTGCAATTTTCGAAAGTGAAATTCTTCGACACGGTTTGACCGATTACAAAAAGGCCCTGTCAGCCCATTTTTGCCATCGTCCTGCGTGGGCTGACAGAGCTTTTTTGTAATCGGTCAAACCGTATCGAAGAATTTCAACTTCGAAAATTCGAGCTAAGGTTAGGTGACTGACCTATCCCCTTAAAACATAAATAATGTGAAAGAAATAACGCACTCTTTAAGACGGAAATATTCATTTGTTTTCTTTATTTCCCGAAGCCTCTAATCCCATTGTCTCTGCTCCATCATTTTTAAATTATCTCAACTCTCATATCACTCTAGAGTAATTAATTTGGGTTCTTGTTGTTCGAGATATCCCAATATTAAATCGCAGATATTATTTCGTAATAATCCGCGAACTCTCGTGTCACTTCAATGTATAAATAAGGAGCGGTTCTCGTTACCCACCGCATACCTTTTTTTTTCCTTATTTTTTTTTTTTTTTTGGTTAAATTCGCGAAACCGCCTGGAAGGAATATCGGCGTACACGCTTTGGACATGATCAACATCTCTCTTACAACTTTAAGGCCGTCAAATCTCGGCTCAAATTTCTTTCGGTAGAATATTCCTTTTTTTTTTTTGATAAACTGACAGACATTGATTTTTTTTTCTTTTTCTATTGTTGTCGCGACAACGCAACGGGCAAGAAAGCGAGAGAAAGTGAAGGATTTTTTTTCCAAGATGCAGGCAATCGTTTACACAAAATGTTGTTTTTTTTTCTCGTGTGCGTTTTTTCGTGATCTTAGGGTGTGTTTAGTATCGTTACAGAAGTTCTTATTAGGCCTAATCGCGAGATAAACTTTGTTTTGTTTTTGCTTTTTTTTCATTTGCTTGTGTTTTTTATTCCTTTGTTTTTTGGCCCTACAGAGCAGCTAGTAAGCTACGTAAGATACTGGATTAAAATGTACGTGTTGTGTATGCGTTTATTTAATCGTAATTTTTTTAAAACTTTTTTGTATTTTGTTATTATTTCGTTGTTTTTCGCGTCCTTGGGCCAGCGTAATATTCTTATCGCAAAAGACTTTTCGTTTTTCTTGTTTGTTTTTTTTTTCTTTGCGCGGTACAAGATTTATCACAACTATTTATCAGGTCGAGAATCAAGCGAGAATCTTTGAGACCGATTTCTCTCCTTTTTTGGTTTTACCGATCGATCTTCGCCGGAATTTATTTTAAATATTATTTTTGTGCTCGCACAGCAGTGTCAAGTTCTAAAAAAAAAAAAAACGAAAGCCCAAAGCGATCCATTTGAAAGATCTTGAACGGTGCCAGCCCAACCCAGAGCTTTTTTTCATCCGATTATAATTATAAACTCAATCGTACCAATTTTTCTATCGAATTACACTTTTGTTTTCTTTCACTTTTTTTTCCTTCTCGGACACTCGTTATTTTTCTCTACAATCATTCTATTGCAATTTGCATCGTTCGAACGCAACGAAATGTCTTTTTATATCAATTTCCAAGTTTTTTAGTGTAGCACGATCGCAAATTGATTTATTGAATTTCAGCGGAATTGTGAGCAATTTTCGAAGTCTTAAAATGCTGTTTTTGATTATTGAAAAAAAAGGATAAATTTCGTTGAATTTCAACGACGCAAACTTCGTCATCGTTTACGATGTCAAAAGGAAACTCGATCTCTGTCTGTTTGCCTATAGAACTTTGGATGGCAAATTAGGCTCAAGGTCGGTGTCGAATATGATTTTAAAAATGATTTCTTGGCTTTCGTTTAATTTCTTTTACGATAAATCTGCTGTTTTTTGTCAAAATCCATGCATCTGTGATTGGAAATTTGTTCGAAAACATTATTTTATCAAAACTTTGCGTCTTGGAGTTTTCAGAATTTTGTGTGCCAGTGTCCGGAGTGTATAAATTTCCTTAAGGGATTAATTTGACATTTTTTCGCAATCGATGCATTTGTAATAGGAATTTTATTGAAAATATACTTTTCTTTTCTAATTTTGTGTGAGAATACCAAAGTGTGCGATGTCCCTCAATGAATTAATTTGAAAAAAAAAAAAAAAAAAAGAAAAAGTATTTCTTCGATAAACGCTCGTGTGTGAAATTCCACGATATTTTCAAAGAATCTTCAAACACACACACACGCGCGTACGTAAATTTTGATAAGGAGTGAATATATGGGTGCGCCCATGTGTGCGTGTTGGTGTTCGGGTAAACGTAATAACAATAGTCGAATATCAATAAGAAAAAATGAATATAAAACAACATTAGATAGGTGATTTATATTTAAATCACAAGCAAGATAAACGCAGCTTATGATTAAATTAAGAAAGTTTGCACATCGAAACGTTGTCCAAAAAGTGAATTAATATATAATTATATTTTTCCTCCTCATATAGCTTTCTCTCTCTCTCTCTCTCTCTCTCTCTCTCTCTCTCTCACCAACGACGATTTTTTTAAATTTTTAACTTTTTTTTTCTTTCACTTCTTATCCTTAGACTACTTAATCAGAGCAGAAAGTGGATTTGGTAAATTATCACAGCTGGCCCCCGGAAAAAAGTATTTAAAGCGAAATCTCGTAAGCGGGATTTTTTAAATCTTTTTTTTTTCGCTGGGGGATGGGGGGTTTAGGGGACCTCCGAGAAGTTTTTTTTGCCAATAGTCCCAACTCAACGGATTTTAATATCGCGTGTTCCTTTCGCTCTGTACGCATCGATCAATTTTTTTTTCTTTTCATTCGTTTTTTTTCTCCTTTTTTTTTATAGCTATATGAAATGTAGAAAAAATTATACAAGTAACCTATCTAAGGTGACTATATATGAGTCGACTAGGATCCTTATTAAGCCGATATGGGGCGTCAGGACTTTTCGCGATGATCGTATACGCGTTTATTAATAATTGTAGCTTTTCATTTTCGACTTTTTTTTTATCTCTCTGTTTTTTTTTTTTTTTTTTATCCTTCGTGCATTATTCGTTCTTGCGAAATGTCAATTATCATGATAATCCAATATTCTTGATTTTGATAGAAAAGAAATTACTCTATAGACATTTCAACTCAGAACGCTATCGAGCAAGTTGCGCTGGGATGGCCTTGGCTCGATCATCAAAAACAAATAAAGAGAATATAAATATCCAATAAAAAGGTCATGCCTCGTCAGATTGAATAAAAAAATGAATATTCGAGTTTTTACATATTCAAATATCCTTAGAATATTCTTTGCAAATTTGAAGTAACACAAGATTTTTTAATTCTTTTTATAATATATTTTTCTAATTCACAATCTTTCGTAAAATAATATTTTAGAGTCTTCATTTTGAAAATTTCTAAATACACCATTTTTCGCGTTCTGACCAGGCAAAACTCCTTAAAGCATCTCCGGGAAATTCGCGACTGGCTCCAGTTACTTGTCATAATACTTTTTCTTTCCTTCATCTTTATTCTTATTTCTTCATACTACGAGAAATTATAATTACAGATTGTTTCGTCGATCGGGCGATAAGAAATCGCATCTTTGATACAACGTGAGATAAGCATGTTTTTTCATATTTTTTTTCTCTTTTCCCTACAGCACAATTTTTATACACTGTACCTTTATGTGTTTGTGTGAGTGTGTTCGTGTGCTCGAACGCATTTTTTTTTATCATTTTTATAAGCTTATTTGATTTTTTTGAAAGTATCGATACTCAACTTTTTTTCCTCCTCTCGAAAAATTTCCTTTGTCATCGTGAAACTGCAAGATTGCGTATGTTAAACTATTCGCAATGTTGCAGTTTAATATTGTTTTTGGTCCTGAGCTTGGAATTACTTTTTTTTCGTTTTATTGAATTACTTTATGAGCTTCTTCTGTTCATTGAGTTTTTTTTTTTTTTTTTATTTGCTCTAACAAACATGATATGAGCCAAGATACTTAGGAGCATCAAAAACTTTGAAGTACAGACGATCGGAGCCAGTCGCTAATCCGCTCCTCAATTCTCGTAATATAATCTCAAAATAATTCATATATTTTCTCGTTTAGTTACTATATTGAGCCAATCAGCAACGAGACTGGCTTTTTTAAGTACAGAGGATACGACAGTTGTCGTCGGATACTCTCACTACTTTTTTTTCTTACTCGTTCGGAAACGTTTTTTCTCGTTCCACATATTTCTTGCGTTTTTTTTTTTTTTTTTTTTTTGAAGTTCGCGTTAACGCGGGTGTCGAAGCAAATCTCATTATTCTCGGTACCCAGGACAAATTAGGATAAAATTGCAATGCACGTATCATCGCGGCAACGTCATTTTTTATGACGTTAAATGCAAAAACTTTGTAAGATGCAGGATCTTAAGGGGGGACCTCGGTGAAATTTCCATGAATTGTCGAGATCTTTCCCGATTGTTCCGAAATCTTTGGGTGAGTGTTTCTATTATCGAAAAACTAAGAAATAACTGCAAAAACCACACCGTCAAATCATATTTACGGTCCAAAATGAGAGGAAACACGAAAAAATGATTGAAAAAATGTTGTTGAATCAACAAATTTCATTTTGTTCGCCGCAGTTTTGTTAATTCAACAGAGATATTGTCGTCGTGAGCGCATATGTATGGCAGCCAGCAATTTAACTGGTTGGAACAATCAAATTGGTTTGTTGTATGCATATTTAGTTGCACGAACATGCTTCGATGTCGTCGTAACTAAATGGCATTGTCGAAAGAACTAAATCAATGGTTAAGCCAATAAACCTAAAAAGAAATATCGTACTTTCCGTGCAACCAAATTTTTCGTTGTGTCAACTAAATCGTATAGTTCCATCAACTGAATCACTGATCGCCGATACGAAATATTTCAACAAATTAGATTCAGTTGCGTGAACACGCTTTGACATTGTCGGAACTAATAAAACATTTTATGCATTCAAACTTTTGATTGTGTTTTGAACTGAGTCGTATATTTCGATTAATTAAAGTGATCTGTACTTTTTCCAACTAAATATTGGTTGAAGTAACCATGAAAACGTTCGAGTAGCTTCGCGGTTCGACCACCGCGTGGCGCAGCGCACCGAGGCTTTTCTCACAAACGCTCCGACCTCTGGGCGAGCATAAATTGCGAACGCCGAGCAAGATGAGACGTTCCGATCGGTTCTGATCCAGATTCAGATAACGGATATTGATACCTGTCATGAGAGTTTAATGACTCAACTAATTTTTCATAATAAATTATGAGAAATTAGTTATTCAACTAATTTTGAATTTTATATTTTAATTAATGAATATATAATGAAACCAGTTGAATTTATTCAACTAATTTTATATTTTATATTTAATAATTATATTACCAAAGTAATTTTCGTACAATGAAATATATTTTTGAACGAACAGTATTTTTATAATTTTAATGAAATCTTAGTATTTTGAAATAAACACGATTATGATGGGAAAAAAAGAATCTATTGTTCGAAACAACTTTTCAGTTTCGTAAAAATCAGTTTCAGTTCATCCAAAATAATATTTAGCGAATTCAACAAAAGTAATTTTTTTAAAACAACTATTGGACGTTTTTAAAATAACAAAATATTACGTTCGACGTATTTCACGAAGCCATTTTCTTGGATCAAGCAAATTTTGATTGATTCAACAAAATTATTTTCTCAGTGAAGTATTTTGTCGTTGACAATCGAACATTTTTTCACACATTTCTGTAAGTATTGTGAACAAAAATAAGTATCCGTTTTATTATCCAACCATTTTACGTATAATTACAATTTGTTTTCGTCGATTTTTTAAAATTAATTTTGTTTTTAAATCTAATACCGAAAAAAATCATTACCAAATTCCGAAAAATCAATTTCTGTATCTGTAAATCGAAAAAAAATCCAATTGAATCTTAATGTTACGGGATTGTCAGATGACGAATAACTTATACGAATGAATTAATAGTATATAACTATATTAATTAAATATTATTGATTTTAAGGTAAAACAGCTGATACAGACTAGTCAAATGAGTGCTAAATTTGCAAAATACATTTATGCAAAGTTTAATGCGTTAATTAAATGAATGGATGGTTGATTTGTATTATAGCATGTCTTATTAACCTAAAAAATATTAATAACAATAGATTTGCAAAAAATTCAACTGATAAATGCAAAATTCCACGATGTCATATTTTCATCGAGATTTTTCAAAGAGCAATCCGTATTTTTCAACTGATTTTAATGCACCACGTCTTATTTTGTTCCTCAAGAGATCTTCTACGAATTCCCCCTGTGAATTTTTTTTCTGAGTTTCATCGTTTTACTGTCGCAGCTAATTGTTTAATTGGCTAACAAAAAAATTTCATAAACCAATTGCTGCAATTTTCATATTAACAAGTTTAGAGAAAAATCTACACGGTGAATTCGTAGAGGCTCTCTTGAGGAACAAAATAAGACGTGGTGCATTAAAATCGGTTGAAAAATACGAATTATTTTTTGGAAAATCTCGATGAAAATATGACATCATGGAATTTTGCAGTTATCAGTTGACGATTTTGCACATCCATCGTTATTAAATTTTTTTCAGGCTAATAAGACATGCACTAACACACATCAAGCTTCAATTAATTTAATTAGTGCATTGAATGTTGCATAAATGTATTTTGAAAATTTAGCACTCATTTGACTAGAGCGAAGCGGCCATATTACCTTAACAACGAGATGTGTAGTGCGAGAATAGTGACAAACGATATTAATTTTGAAATGGTTTGAAATTTGAAAATAAATATTTGAAAACAATGTTAAGAATTAATCAAACTCAAAATCATTCAATTGACTATAAAAGCAATTCATGAACTGTACAATATTAGATTTGAAACAAAAAAAATGTTCGAATAGACGAAAAAAAAAATTGTAATTCTGCGAAAAATGATTGGATAATAAAATGGATATTTATTGCTGTTCATAATACTTGCCAAAATGTGTTTAAAAAATTGCGACTGTCAACGAGAAAAACCTTGGCACTTGAATCGTTTTTTCATGTTTTCTCGTTCTGGACAGGAAATACAGAACGGCGAGACGGTTCTTACAGTTATTTCTTGGTTTTTCGATAGTGCAAACACTCGCCCAAAGATTTAGCACAATCGGGAAAGATCTCGACGATTTGGAAATTTCACCGAGGTCCCCCCTTAATATGTGGATATCTATCGAGGCGTTTTTTGGCAAAACAACGTTAATAAAAGAATATCATCGATCTCACGAAGGTTTGCTTAACTCTTCCATCATTATCAATGGTTCATATACCCTACTGAAGATATGTTAAACACGAAAAATCGAATTTTTTGAGTATGCACGATATTTGAGCTTTTAGAAGCCTCCGTATCAATATAACATTAGTATAGCTTTTTCAATGGTAATGGACAAGCTCAACATCAAATGTCTGTTTTTTTGCACGAGTCGAACTATACTTTTTTTTTAACATATAATGCGAAGGTGAATTCTCAAAAAAATCACTTATCGTTACCTTTGGATTCACGAGCATGTCACAAGCACTTTGATCACGGTTCAATTATCAAGATATTACTCGAATTACTTGAATTAAAGTTAGAAATTGTTGAGTTTTTTGTTTGAGTGGTTTTTGTTTTAGCTTATAGATTTATCGGGCAAAAATTTACTCAAACGAAATGAAACTAATTGTTATAAAAACTCGTGTGATGGATTAAATCCGCTCTTGCGTGTTTTTTTACTGAAAAGTTTTTTTTAAACGTCGAAGAGAAAAGCTTCGTAAAGCAACGCCGTAGTTCAAAGTTTTCAATAATTTCATTTGACAGCAATTTCCTCAGTTCATAAACGCAATTCTTTTATGCCAATTCAAAGCTCGTCCTTTAAAACGAATCAAGAGACACGGTAGCGGCTCGACGCCGAGTATTACAAGAAAGCTTGCGCGAGCCTTGCCGCGCAAGCTTTCGGTCTTTTTAGGGTTCCGTACGTCCAAATGAAAAACAAAACGGAACCTTTTTAGGATGACTCGTGTGTCCGTCTGTCTCTGTCCATCTGTCACAGCCAATTTGCTCCGAATCTACTGGACCGATTAAGTTGAAATTGGGGTACACAAATGAATTTTTGTGACCCAAACACGGACGTGTAACGTAAATAAATGAATTTTGAGTATGGGGGTCATTTTTGGGGGGCAAATTAGAAAATTAAAAAAAAAAGTTTTGCAAACTGTACCGTGTGACGTATCAAATGAAAGGGCTTGTTGTGAGGGTCTCAAATATAGTTTTTTTATAATTTTAAAATAAATAGTTTTAAAGTTATTTAAGAAAATATATGAAAATTGATCATTTGCCCCTTCCCCCCACTTATCGCCGAAACTACCGAGCCTAAAATTTTGAAAAAAATACAGAAAATAGTTCTTTACTTATAGATTACAGGAAAACCTATAACAAGTTTATGGTCTTCCAATTTTTAGTTAACACAAACAAATTTGGGTCAGATTTAAAAAAAAAAAAAAAAAAACATGCTAGATAACATATTCATCGTACGGAACCCTCTCCACGCGAGTTCAACTCGCACTTATCCGCTTTTTTTATTTTTCAAACCCCTTTCATACGAGCTTTGGATTATTTTTCCTTCTGATGTGCACAAGGGGAATGAAAATACAGGAAAGGAAATAGTCTGTTCCGATTGACCATTAGACGTCTAGTTTGCTGGGACGATTAAGGCAGTCCTCTGGTACAAAATATCAATAAATTTTTTGAAACTTTTACAATTGCAATGATTTTCTGGATGGCTCACTAATTTTTGTGACTCAAACATTTTTCCAGAGTACTTTCACAAGTCTCGATAAATAAAATGGAACAAATTATTAACTCCTGTAAGAAAAGGGACGTTATAAAAAAAACCTGACAATTCCTGATCGTACTAAGAAGACTGCCTTAATATTCTGAGTAGCATAATTAAGGCAATCTTCTAGAATGATAAAAAAATGTTGATATCAATGTTCACAGTGGCAACTGTTTTTGTTTTTTTTTTGTTTCTTTTTTTTTTAATATTCAACTTTGAAGTGCTTTTTGCTCAAACTGTTTTCAATATCAATTTTGAGTGTGAACAATGAAATATAAAAATAAAAAATTGATTGTAAAATATTGAAAGGCGGCTGCAAAAAAAAGCTTTTGATATTCAATGATCGTACTAGAAGGCTGCCTCTAGGTTCGAAAACATTCTCGCAACCTTCCGTTATGTTTTATTCGCCAAGCTGGTTTTTTATAGCTCAGGATTTCGCTTGAAACGTGAAATAGCACTATTGTAAAAGAATAAAATTTTGAATCGTTTGCTTACTGAATAGAGTACAGTGAAAGCCGATCGATCGAATCTGCCGTATCCTCGATGAGTATCAAACGTCTTTTAAACCCCCAAACCCTTGACTTTTGTTTTGTTTTGTTTGTAATTTACTACGGTCGAACGCGCGAGTCAAACAATGAGACGTTCGAGTTCGAAACCGTTGTTTGAGCGAATGAAAAGTTAATCGTTCTGCTCTGAACTAACATTCGTTCCACCGTCATCACCCTCATTGCTATCATTAACCTCTTGTGATTCAGCCTCATTGGTCCTGTTGTTGTTGTCACTAGATATATCAGCAGCCGAATTTTCTTCCGAAGATCCTATTCTACCCTCCGGTTGTTCTTCGATAGGTTCGAGAATTTCGTCCTCCCTTTCGTAACCGTTTTCAGCAACGTCGTCGCTCTGACCATCCTCCTCTTCATCTTTCGGTGAATCCGAAGGATCTCTTATCGTTTCTTCCCCGTCGAAATCCTCATTTTCAGCCCTCATCGTAGCATCCTCGTCGATCTGAAATGCCTCTATCACCCTCTGCTCCACTTTCAGTTGTCTCACTGCGTTCGCCAAATTCTCACGTATTATCGAACAATCATCGTTCTCCGGCTCTTCCCAATCGTACGGTGTAAACGTTGCCCTTATCGTCGTATAGAGCTTACGGAAACCCAATTTTTTGTATAGACTCTGACTAGCCTCGTTTTCTGGTCGAATTACTACGAAAGGATTGTAGCCTCGATCGGCAACTGCCTTTGTCAGGTATCTGCGAACAAACAAACGGTACATCGACGTTGATATCGAGCTCGGATTTACAGGATCTTCAATCGCAATTTCTGACCTATGAATACTAGGGTGTGCGAAAAAAAATCGATATTTTTTTTTCCTTTCCATCCAGCAGAAAAAGTTGAATTATGGTGAAAAGAAAAGAATCCCAGAGGCAGAGCTCACCATCAAATTATTTCGAACGGCGCATCTCATTTGAAGATTTTCCGTGAGAATAACCCAGGATACTATTGAGATATCTGAATCTCGTGTTGTAACTCTTCAGAAAAATATTATACAGAAACGTTAATAATATGCTTTTATAGAGAATCGAATTCCCTACAAAAAACGTCCTTACGAATAATTAGCTCGGAGCAACCGTTTAAGTGGTATTACCGATTGAAATTGTATCGATAGAAAACAATTATTCAAAAGGCTGTCAAAATCAAAATTTTCGTTTTACGACAAAACTTGTTGGCAGTTTTTCGTATAAAATTACTTGCTCTATCAGAAAATTTCTATAATTATTATAATTTTATAATTTCATAATTTTTATAAAATTACTTATTTTTATAATTTTTATAAAATTATCGTAAAAATATTTCATTTTTGGTTTTCATAGAATACCAATGTTTTTCTCTAAGAAACCGTCAAATATAAACTTTCCGTTATGAATTTGGTATAATTAGGTATGACAAGGAAGAATAAAAGAAACGACGTTTATCAATAATCGTGTTTGGAAAGGCTTCACTCCTTGTATTGAATTTTTTTTCACCAGGTATGATAGTAGTACATAAAATAACAAACGACGGTTATTAATCGTTTTGCTTACACAGAGTAAAGTTTAAAACCACAAAAAAAAAAACAGCACACATGCGTGCTGTAAAAAAGTTGAGACAAGTACATTTTCGTAGGCCGCGAAAAAAATCATCCCATTATTTTATTCTTTCACAAAAGTGTTCAAATCCTAATAAAAATTGAAATGTATTCAATCCGCCGGGAAATGACCACACCCTAAAAAAGTTTCAAATTCCCCAAAAAAATTTATCGCATACATTTATATCGCTCAAAAAGTTAACAATTCTGGTCCCGCAAAAAATTAAGTTGGAATTATGAAATTAATTCAAAGTGCCCAAAAAAATACGTTTCGATTCTTGCAAAACGTTGAGTTGAGACTTTACAAAAAGTTACTAAATAAATTGAGATCTACTAAAACAAATATGGCCAAGTACGTAGAGCTCTTTATATTTTGTATCTCACAAAAAAATCATATCATTTTCAATACTCACAAAATTGTTTAAGCCCCCCTAAAAACATTACTTATTATTACTTATTATCGGAATAACTTACTACATTACTTATTATCGGAAAATAAAAATGTAATTGACATCAGATCGAAATGAATAAAAGTTTTCCAATAAATGGTACCGATAAGAAGTTTAAAATTTCACAAACAATGGAAAGTTTTATATTTCTATTAAACAAAAATTAACTTCTCGCGTATTAAAACAAAACTTAACGGTTCTTTTCTGATAGATAAGAAAATGCTATGGTTATGAGGGTCGAAGTTAGAATGAGTTAGAACAATAATCTTCGAAAATGATACACAAATAATCAGAAAAACTACGAAAAAATGTATATTTCTTTTCCAGCGATTTAATTCATCCTGGTTTTCTGGCTGTGTTAGTCAGAGAACACACGTTTTTTTAATTTGCTTATTTTTTTTAAATCTCAAGTAGTCGTTAATGAAAAATGGGTATATCTTGAAGATCAAACAAAAAGTACTCGAAATTATCAAGGAAATACTTTTCTGATGAATTCGTTGAGTTTTCCTGAGAAAGCAGAAAAATCTCTACGAAAAGCTGCCAAGGAGTTTTTTCGTAAAACGAAAAATTCAATTTTGATAGCCTTTTGAGTAAAATTTTTCTTTCGATTCAACTTCAAACGGTGGTACCACTTAAACGTTTGCTCCGAGCTAATTGTTCATAAGGACGTTTTTTGTAGGGAATTCGATTCTCTATAAAAACATATTATTAACGTTTCTGTATGATATTTTTCTGAAGAATTACAATACGAGAATTCAGATATCTCAATAGTTTCCTGGGTTATTCTTATGAAAAATCTTCAAATGAGATGCGCCGTCCGAAATAATTTTATGGTGAGCTCTGCTTCTGAGATTCTTTTTTTTTCACCTTAATTCAACTTTTTCTGTTGGATGCAAAGGGAAAAAAAACATCGATTTTTTTTCGCACACCCTAATGAATACGCTTGTAAAATCAAAATTCGAACGAGAGGAGCCACAATCCGTTGGTATATACATTTTTTCTTACGTACAATTTACTTGAAATTTTTCATACATACATTTTTGGGCTCGCCGATTACGATGTTAGATGTGGCATTCGAAAATTCAAAACGGCAAATCCAAATATACTATTGATAGTTTGGATCGAGTATAGAAATGATTTTATGTTTAATTTCTTAAGGCGAGCAACCACTTTAGATGCTTCAAAAAATCAATTTTTTGTTTATTTCATAAATCGTTAGCAAAATATCTCAAGAATACGCCCTAAAATTTTGAAAACAATATTCGGATTCCTTCTAACGGTATGTATATAAATGATAAAGACTCTCCCCGCTCGACTCCCAAGCGCGCTCAAACTTTAAACGTGTTTTTCTCGAAGCGACATTTTTTCAATTTGCGGGAATCATAACTCAAAAACTAATTGATGGATCATCTTCAAATTTGGAGCACATTTGCATCATGTAATTTTTTAAAACATGAACCTAAAGTTGGAAAGATTAGATTGTTTAAAACATATTTATTATTGCAAAATGTCGGGGGAAAAATGCTAAAAATCGATCATTTTTTTTCAAACAAGTTCCAACATTCGATTCTCGATTTTTTTTTTCAAAATTTAGGTTCATGCTCTTAAAAAACATCTCAAGAATGTATAAAAATTTGTTGGACTATTTCAGATGCGAATTCCGAGTTGCACAGTTCACGCAAATCGACAACGACGATGAGGACACGCCAAGGGGCACAGCGGATTACACCTTAATTAACGCATGAAATAACTTGAAAAAACTACCAGAGATGTATGAAAATATGAATAAATTATTGTCAGAGTTGCGGAAATTTCCATTTTTTTTTTCACAATAAAAAAAAATCCAAAAAATCATCTAATTTTCGATCTCCTGAAGTGGTTGCTCGCCTTAAATGAAAACAAAACGGAAAAATTTGAAAATATTTTGTAAAACACTTTGAAATCCATTTAGTTTGTACAAAGTATGACGCTTTAATTTTCTCGATAGGTTAGTAAAAAAATGTATTTTTCAAGGAAAGAGTACGAATTTTGATCGTTCGCTTATACATGATCATTATCATTGCAATTAACAAATCATATCTGCTTCTGTTTTTTTTTTTGCACTAATCAACGTTTCAGGAATCATTTAGAAATAAAAAGCCCGGTGTTTATCGTTAATACAGTAGTTTACTAAATAAATAAACTGAAAAAAAGGCAATGTGAAGCAGAGGACAATGGCATCTTTAATAAAATGGAGTAAATTACATGAAAAAAATGATCTTTATTGAAAACTTTTTACGATGTAATAAATGGTTGATTTAACGATAAACAGAAACTTTAGAATTTTATGCGTGGAAAACTTATTTTAACCCTAGGTTATTGCCATTGGGTCATTTTGACGCAGGCGAAAATGGTGATTTTCGAATAAGATAGCGACGCATTGGGCATTCGAAATTTAGTAAAATTTCAAGAATTTTCACATTCACACAAAGATACGCGTGATAGCAACGATCGGGGCTCAAAAAATGATATTAACCAAGGGTTTGGAAAAGAAGTGAAGTTACAGGCGTAGATTCGGTATAATTTGTCAATTTTTCATTAAATTCAAAAGGTCTTTATTGACTTACCTCGCTAATCGTGTTCCATATCCCTTTCTCCGATACTCCGGTCTCGTTTGCATTGAGAACATCGCACCGTAATAAGATTGTATCATCCACGCAGCAAGGCTACCACCAGCAAAAACACCAGCAGCTGGTAGAGTTTTTATCAAACGAAGAAACAGTTCGTGACACTCCATGTCATTAGCTGGATACAATTCATGAATTCCTTCGGCGTGTTCGGCTTTTAATGGCAATACTTGAATGTCGGACTCCATATCGCTCGTATCCTCTTCAACTTGTATTGTGTTTTCCGGTTCCTCACACGCCCAAACATCGCCGAGTACCTGCTCGACGTTTCCCGTACCTTCATAAAGCTTTACCAATTCATTGGCGATATCGCAATGAACGAAATTTATATACAACGGCTTCGTCCAGTCAATCAGAATGTCTTCGTCGCGCAGAAGTTGCAACAAGTCCAAACGGTCCCCAGGACAAAATACTCCAAAGCTCTCGTATTGTAAACCATGAGGCTGTTGATCACAACAATAAAAAATTATTAATGTCTGTGAATCATAAATTTTGTTTATTAACACCGAACGTTTTTGAATTAAAAAATAGAGGCTACAAATTTTAGGTACCCCTAGAAAAATGCTCCAGCTAACAAGCTTTGAGAGTATTTATATATAAAAAAAACATTTGACGGACACGCAGTTTTTATTTTCCCAAGAGGTAAAACATATAAAATAAAAAATAACTGCCAGCTTTATATTCATCAAGACGAAACAATTTTATGTAAAATACTAATTTCAAAATTGGAAAGTAAGGTTGGATGACGGTGCTTGTTGTACAGAGATTGCGGTAGCTGTCATATCTTTGTTTCCGAATTTTGAAAATGTACTTGTCTCAATTCCCTACCGCGAATCTTTAATCCGTCAGCAGGCACGTTATGAGACTTTTTCTCACACTTCTATTAAGGCCTTACATACGTCCAGAATTTTCAAAAAAATCGATTTCTTTTTTACAGATTATTATTCTCTATAGTTTTAGGCGTATTTCTGTGTAAGTCGATTGTACAAATTCCCCATAGATCGAAAGTTATTATAGAAAACGTGACTGCCCAACGAGAGTCTGATGCGCGCAGGTAGATGTCTCGAGCGAAACGCACTTGAAACTTTAAATGCATTTTTCTCAAAACTACTTTTTCTGGCACGGTCTGCATGATAACTCATACAGTTTTTAATATTTTTTGATGCTTTTTTTTTTTAAATATTCGAAATTGTTTTCTCTATAGTCTGTCGAGTCGGATTTTTGATGTTGTGATTAAAAAATTTTATAAACATAATTAAAGTGTGACATTTATGACACAAAATGCACACTTTTTTTAAACTGCCGTAAATTGCCAAAATTTTTCGAATTTCAAAAATCCGGCTTGACAGACTATAACTACAACTTTATTTTACAAGAATTTTTTTACGTTTTGCAGATCCATCAGCATTTCAAGAAGAAATTATGCAGACCGTGGAGCAACTTTTTTTTCATAGTGCTTCGGGAAACGTGATTTTTTATGTTGTAATTTTTGAAAAAAAAATGAAATAAATTTTTTTACAAAGTTTAAATACTAATAAACAATGTATAAAAATTACTTTTATTAATTTCTATTGCTATCTCTTCTAAAAACAGTTTTTCTTTTAGCGCGTTTTAGGCGCTGCTGGACGTATGCAAGGCGTTAACGGGAGAAACCAGTTTAGGAGGCCGAAATTTTGGTGTTTTTCGTGAATTTTTTTTAACAGGGAAGGAATAATCAGAATTTGTTTAAACTTGGAGGATATTTTATTCATGTTTTGAAGTACACTTTGCAATTTTTTCAAGTCATTTCCGCCGGAAATAGTGGAGTTAGAAGCTGCTGTCCATGGACGACTTTTTTTCAACTGGTGGGCATTCTAGCTCAAAAAGTTATTGACCAATCGTTCTAAAAATTTGTGTGAATATTCTTTATTCAATTGCAATCTATATGAACCTAACTCTAGGCTGATATTATTATTAAAAATATTTTTTTTAATGCAAAAAAGGTGAAAAAACATGGTATAAAACATGACATTGTGTTCAAACACCTCAAAAACATACAATTTTCAACTTTTTTGATCACAATTAGGTTCATATTCTTAGGAAATATGTTGTTAACGAAAAAAAAAAATTATAATGATTACAGATAAAAATTGTGACTTCAGGAATGCCCACCAGCAAAAAACTCGGATGGCGATCGTCCATGGACAGCAGCTTCTAACTCCACCATTTCCGGCGGAAATGACTTGAAAAAATTACAAAGTGTACTTCAAAATATGAATAAAATATCCTCCAAGTGCAAACAAATTCTGATCATTTCTTCCCTGTTAAAGAAATTCACGAAAAACACCAAAATTTCGGCCTCCTAAACTGGTTTCTCCCGTTAAAACGATGATTACTCGAAAATTTTAAATGGCATAAGCATTTGAAATTTGTTCTATCTTCATCAAATTTATTCTTCTGTATGATAGAAGAGTTAAAAAAATTTTTTGAATTTTTGTTTTTGAAGTTTTTTAATTATTATTTTTTGGTTTTTAGTGTCAATTATCGTTTTTTTTTTTTTTTTTTAATAAAAATGCTTAATAGCCACAATCACTGTAGCGGAATTGTTTTTAAGTTCCTATTTATCAAATTAAGCCCGTGAAGCTGTACATGTGAGAAAGTCTCTCATCGCGCGCCCAATGTTTAAAGTATACATAGCGCTCCTGCTGACGGGTTAACATCCCGGAGGACTTCTGCCACAGGATTTAAAAATCCTCTGGAAAGTGATCGACGGCATTTATCGCTTGCATGTATACTTACGGAGAGTGTCATTCCCGGAAAATGAAGACAGATCGGGACTTCCGGCCAGCCGTCAGCCACGTAAAAGTAAAATTCCCAAACTTTATCTCTCATATAGGTCAGGAGAGTTTGCTGAAACTAGAAAAAAAAAATAAAAATGTTTTTATAACTTTTCGTATCGTAGATAGCAGAGGAAAATAAATAAAGCAACGTCGATATCTTTTGTTCTTAAATACGATTTCAGATTTAAAAAACGACCTCATACACGATCACTTTGTGTGACTTTGTGAAAGATATAATTACTGTTGCTTTTATTATAAATTTTATCGATTTCTGCTCAATTGAAATCTGTTTAGCAATCGAATGCATATTTATTGAACCATGTCAATGGAGGCTCCATGACGTATCGTTTTCTCTCTTCCATTTAGTCTATATACATGATAACCTGCACGGAGAAGCGGTGTCTCAGTGTTGAAGGTAACACTAAAAGGTACTGTGGGGTGAGAACGTCAAAAAGAGCTTTATAAATCTTTAAGTTTTCTCTTACAATGGCTTTTCGTGCTACCTTATTATTGCGTGATCGAACGAGGTATGCTGGAAAACTACTGTATCGCCATATGATATAACACGACCGAAACGACCATGAACAAAATGACAGAGTTAGAACAAATGGCAAAAATAGTGTTCGTCTTATAAAAAGCAAAATGTGTTTGTTCCAATTTTGTTGAAATGTAAACCATTGAGGAAAAGTCTCTGGATTTAGTTCTGAAAAAAAAAAAAAAAACAAAACAAAATTCTTTTATACGAAAGCATCCGAAAATCCTATTTAAAAAAAAGTTCTCATTTAATTGCAAGCCACGTTAGTCGTTACTTTTGAGAAACTAATGTCAATACAGAGTACTCCCTCATGGTGTTAAAAAAATATAAAAAAAAATAAAAAAGAGTCTTCGAGATCAGAATGTCGAGGTCGGCCACTGCGGCGATTCGCGCAAACGACTCGTCGCGAGTTCGTGCACGTGCGACCTTGACCCCCCTTGACTCTCCGTAGTGTGCAATTCGGTTTTCTGCACGGGTTGTACTCCCAGCTATGTACCCGCTGATTTACGGATATACAGCGCGCACAAGCTACCGCAGATGTAATTCGACAGTTTGCTACACACACGCATTGAGGATGAGTCAAGAAAGGATTCTTTTATTGCGACCGAAAGTTAGACTCGGATGAGGCTTGCTGCTAACAATCTTATACAAGAAAGTCTATCAATTCAAATGTCCATAAAATCATGTAGGTAGATTGAAAAAATATCCGTACTAAAATAAAAACAGGAATATAGGAAACTTTTTTTGCAGAGTATACGATAATATGCGATGTTGGAAATGAATGAAATGGCATTCAAAAAAAAGCAATACTTATCGATCGAGCAATAATTATATTACTATGTTCAGATCTATTTGGAATATCATACGACTGAAAAGGAATTTCGACCTTTAAACGAAAATTGAAACGAAAAGATCAATTTTGTAATTTGATGAAAATTTATCTGGCAATAATTGTACCGAAACTTGATGAATTTCAAATGCATGAGTGATTTGAGTATGTCGAAATATTGCGGTTGATATACGTAGGGTTTATTGTGAGACGATTTTGTTGAAAAATTGTAAATTTCCTAAGTAAATGGAAAATCGACCGAAAGTTTATGATTTGAAAGTATGCGAAATGTTGGAAAAGAAAAATTGGTGATTGACGATGCAACTGATTGTGTGTCCCTGCCAATAATTCTCAGTTCTTCCAACATATCGACTTTGCATGCCTTCAAAAATTAATCTATGATTTCATCACTGTTAAAAACAGCAGTCTATAGCCTCAGGTGCGAGTATTTAATCCTGAAGTTTGCGTGTCAAAATGTAGTTGCGTTTATGTTAAGTTCGTAACCTTGACCGTGACCCTTTTGCAACCGCAATATGCTGTCCTGAGTTCATGGCCATTCACAAGCACGATTGCGGAATTAAGCTTCAAGTACTACCCAACTTGGAATCTGCGACGCAAGTTAAACCATTTTTTTCAAATGCCATTTTGTGTTCAAGTTAAATATGGTACGTGTCTTTTTTTATTTTTGGATGCCTTAAAAACAACTTTCGGTTCCTAGGAACAAAAGTTCCCAGGTACGAAACCCTGGGATACCAGAGGCAAAGAACGGCTACCCGATTAACACTGCAGAGAAAAGTCAATTGTATCTACAACAAACACGTATAATTGGACGTCGTAAGGTAAAATTTACTAAAGAAAATTGTCAGGGAAATTAATTTATAGTTAATTGAACTATAATTTTAGTGTTTGTTCAAACATAAGATCCCAATGACGTGTGTAACCATGTGTTATTTAAAAAGTGCTATGGGCCATAGTAAAACCCCTAACAATGAGCAAATAATCCAAGCAACACTATAAGCAAGTTGCTATTGATATAAAAAATATGATATGATGTAGCATATTTATTGTTGGACCAAACTTTTGTGAATTTAACCATTTTTTCACCATTTATATGGTGATTAATAACTTTCGATGGGTAGGCCTCATTAGAATATCTCATGGTAGTGACTGTTAACGTAATATAACATAAACATGGTTGGCATGCACGTGAAAAAAAGTTACATCGATATACACATTGGTACCTTCTACCATGAGCATAATCGAGTCCACTATTTCGATCGTAAAAGGTTCTACGCTGAAAACAATTAAAGTATTGCCAATTACACGATAAGGTTGAACGAATTTCGTTGCGCCAATAGCCATATTACGTTATCATCCGGTTAATCATCCGGTGGTTGATCTATTGAAAATCATGTCGTTGAGACAACTACGCCACAATTTTGCTGATAAATTTTAATTTATTTGAGTTCAGTCTATTTCATGCGGTACAATCGCAAAAAGTGGTTGCATTGAAAAAAAAATAACAAAACTTGAGACACAGAATCGATTGAATTCGAAATAATCACACGAAGGTTGAGTTGTATACGGTTTGTCCGTGACTCAATAAAATAATAGCATCGAATAAATTTCTCTGCGAGAATTGAATTCAATGACACCATAGATGAACGGAATGTAATTTATGATTAAGCTAATTACCTAGTAGTAATTTGGATGAAATCTTTTATTACTATTCAAACAAATAAACCTTTTGCTAAAGCTACTAAAATTTCGTTGCACAATCAATAAGTTTCGTTTAACATGAATTATATATATTGTAACCGGACAGCTGTATTCCCTGGCTGGATTTCTGGTGTGGAAGAAATCCGCCGGAGGGCCACGGGCGGAGCGCTCTCGCGTGAGCGTCGCACCGCCCCTGTGTCCATAAGTCTGCGACATTGAATCGTTAAATAATGATCACTCCGACCGATGGTCGTCGAGAAAACTCGAACCCTTGTTTTACGAGGTAAACAGGTTTGAGGCGTATGGTACAATTAAAGTACGCTGATATAAAAAGATTTTGCCACCTATTTATGTCAGGATAGGCCCTCTTACGAGAGAGTTAAAAATCGATTAATCGTATTTACTATTGAAAGTCGCAAAATATCAAATAAAAAATATTCCAAACATGATTGATACAATTGAATGAAAGTACTTTTCCGCATTTCCCGAGCAATGCCATGATACTATTTCAAATATTTATTGAATTTTATTCAAAAAATGTTTTGGTTCTATCGAATATTTAAAGTTTTACCTCAAATTGCGGGCGTAGTTGACTCAACAAAATACCTTCAACTACGCGCGGAAGTTGCATCAACTACGCCATTCGTTTCGCCGTATTCAACCTCAGGACGTAGTTGAGCCAACTAAGCCTCCGTTCTCAGTCTTTTTTCAGTGTATACATTTTACTAAAGGTATCACTATTCTCTGGTAACAAATACGCAACATATATTTGCGAAGATCATTATTGCAGTCAATATACGCACATAATGCAATCGACTAATAAAATATAGTAAATAGAACCACATTTTTTTGAATTATCGTTACCATAAAATATTTCTATCAGCCCAGGGAAACATCTAATATGGATAAAATATGATCGCCTGCACCATAAATTTCTTTGAGTGTGGAAATGGGTCATTTTTGCCAAAACCACCGAAACCTTTATTTTCGACTAAAGCAAAATGCACTTATTTTCAATTTCGATTGCGGTGGATCAAATCATTTTTTGATATTGAATCAGTGAAAAACATCGAAAAATACGAATTATTTCAAGATTTGTGAGCACACACAACCTTTGCCTGGGTTAGAGTAGACCCATAGTAGATGTTTGAGGCTAAGAAAATGGTAGTAAATTAGGATTAAGGTCATTATAGTTTTTTAAATACAATTTTGGGCAAAATTGGGTTTGTTTCCCCTGAGCCCTTATTTGACCCTCAAAGAGCCTTTTGAGTTGACATAAAAAAACATTTTCCTCCCTTTAAAATCTATGAAGGGATAGAGGAGTGACGCACCTTAAGAGATTCCGGCAAGTATCCTGTAAGAATGTTCAAACATTCGGGGAGTTCTTCATCGGCCAGCAATCGGAAGTTCTTGCCCCGTTCTACTGCCTCGGGGCACTCCATACTGAAAGTAATTAAAGATACATACAATACAACGCGAATTACATTTAACTTTCAACGTTTGGTGTTCTTTTTTTTTTCACTTTCACCACATCACTCTTTCGTCTGTATACTTTGATTGACAATTAACTGTTATTGATCCAGACTATAATTGAATCCGATCGGGCAAGATAAAAGTGGTGCAATGAGAAAAGAATTTAGTTGAGTTAATGAAAATTTGCTTGACCCAATTAGTTGCACAGTAAAATACGTTCAATGTGATATTTTGTTCGCTCTAAAGAACAGCAAATAGTTGGCTGATTCATTGATAAATTCAGTTATCCTAATTATTGATTTCATTAGACTAAATACGAGGATTGATTGAAAAAAAAAAAAAACAAACAATTTGTTAGGTTCTATTCAATCAATCAATTCGATTCGAATGACTTTGAATTCAATCAGAAAAGGTAATAAAATGATGAATTTTCATGTCCTTTCAAGCACCGTACAAAATTGATTGGCCAAAGTAGAAAAAACCCAATACGACAAGATCTTTTTTCCTGAAATTTTGAAAAATGTATATTGCCTCTCTATAAATTGCTCTCTCTCTCTCTCTCTCTCTCTCTCATAAAAGATCATCTATAGGCGCATGTAAATGTATAGTACGTAGATCAGTTTGACCCCATCTCAGTGGCCGCGAAAGACCGACTAAGGTTTCTAATATCTAGACACAGTTGGTATATTATCGAAAGGATCAAGACTGACACGACATATCGAGTCGAGGCTTTAGACTCCCAAGCATCGGGTTTCAATTATCGTATAAGAAACATGCAACATAAACGTATTCCATTGAGTCAACATTTATATGATCCCTCGCACTGGTGAGAAAAAAAAATTGTTGACCGAAACAAATTTCGTTTCTTCGAATTCCAAAATATTTAGAGGTCGATACGAGTAACAAAATATTTTTGAGATAATGCAAAATAATTAGTGAATGCTGAAACGAGTTATTGGCCGAACCAAGAAAACGTTGGCGCAAGCAAACAAATTACTGTTTAAATATTAATGCAACAAAATATCATTCAAATAAATTAATTCATTTATTGAGCCTGATGGTTATCGTTTAGTCAATTTGATAATTGAGATTCAAACAAATATTTCATTAAAGCAGCTAAAAAGTATGCGTAAGCAAATAAATGGTACTGATCGTTCGAACAAAGTATTTTGTTGGCTCCGATGATTTAGTTGATTCGTCTACAAGAAATTTTCATGATTTACTTGAATAAACTACATAATTTGCCATTTAACAAAAAAAAATTGTTGGCTTCACCATTTTTTGTCCAACGAAATTGGATTTAGTAGTGTTCAATGATGAAATTTTTTTTCTCAGTATCGTTAATGCTAATAAAACCCTGACACCACTTTTCAAAAATGTTAAAAATGTTTGTAGAACAATTTTTTTTTATTTTACGACGCTCTCAAATCTTGCAAAAATATTTCGTAGAAAGCACTCGTACTAAACAAAGCACATAAGATTTTTGGGAAATTACTAAAAAAAAAAAAAAAATGTCAACATCCAATTTCTATTAAAAACGCGACATCTTTTTCTTCAAATTTTTATTGCCGGTTGAATTTTCTTGTATGACGCAATGTTTGGATTTACATTCAAAATATTTGAGTCAGTGCTTCAAAATTTGTTGCATATACCAGAGAAGCAATCTGATTTTTTTTTTATAAAAAAATCAATGCGGTTTGATAATAATTTCAAGAATTATCCCTTCTTCGTTCTTTTGATTTGTGCGATAAATATATTCATCTCGTTCTGCATCCAATTTTGCGCTCTATTCATTATTGAAATAGCTCAACGTACATTATAATCTCTCAAACAAAAGCTCGTACTCGTTCAAAAGGAATGTGTCACACTCTCAAGAAACTTGGATAATGTAATTTGTAGTTTGTAAAAACGGTACTAAATATTGAAAATTGAGCTGAATGAAAATAAAATTATTTAAAAAAATTTGACAAACACTCGAAAATATTTTCGTTTCAAAGCTTCGTGTCTAGTCTAGTGCCATTTTACAGTAGTATCTATTCCAAAATTGCGCGTGCAACTAAATGAGATTCTACGCCGCATATCCCCGGTTCGAATCCGGCGCAATATTTCCTCCTGCTAATATTTTTTGCCTCACAATATTTTCCCCCTTCTCAATCGACTGATCTTCATTGACATTGCAAAAAAAAAAACAAAAAAAAAAAGCCGCTTAATTTACTAAAACGGAAAATGGAATTACGCGGTGTCAGAGAGGTTTAACAATGCGTGAGAACGCAGTCACCTATAGCGCGCGCGCTACTGATGCGCAGAGCGTTGAGATAAACACGCTTGTAAAAATTGTCCGCGATTCGACGTAGTTTAGCAATTTTGAGAACCAGGATGCTGTGTCTTCCAATTACTTTTTCAATATCTTTACTCCCTCCCTCTACTCTCTCGACGAAAAAAAAAAACTCCCTAGATAAAATCACAGCAAAGAGGTGCTGATGATTATTCAGGGTAGTAAAAAAATCATGAGACGCGAGATAAAAGTGACAGCGCATAAAGCACTACCGTGCACTACTAAAAAATACTGTAAAAAGCTCCGAGACTTTTTTTCCAAATCATACGAATTTAATTCGTATAATTAAAGAAGAAAATTCGAAATATTGATTTACCTGAACGAGTCGGTGGAAGAGAACCGATGAAAACGCCGTTCTCCCGTGCTCTGTCTATTCGTTCTTTCGTTCGAAAGAACGGGGTGAGGAGTAGGAGGGAGGGAGGGAGGGAGGGAGGGAAGGAAGGGGGGGTTTCGGTATAGTTGTATTTAGGTCTGGTAACCTTTAGCCTTGTACCACTATAACATATGATCACCTTTCCGGTACGAAGACTACAATATTAGCGTAACTTGTTTTTCGTACAGTTTCTTTCAACGCAAACGAAAGCTTTGGGGCGATAAAGAGGGAGGGAGAAGGTGGCCGATGGCCGGGCAGGGAGGGAGGTTGCTGAAACTAGTTTCACCCTGGCGGACAGGTGTTTCTTCCAAATATAGCGCTTCTTTCTGTCTTACCGTCTGACATATTTCACGAGATAAAAAAATATATATATATATACATATATATATATATATTCGTTATATATATATTTTGCACTATCTTGAGGTTTGGTCTTCACTCCCTGAACATTTGCGCGTCTATGTGTCTCTGTGTATTATACGTATGTTTAATCGTGTATTTTGTGTATGTGCGCGCGCGCGTGTCAGTGTATGTGTCGTGTATGCGTATGTGTGTGTATGTGGGGGGCGCGCGCGCAAGTATGTGTGTTAACGTAACACGCCACGAGACAGAGTGCGGATGTGAGAAAAAACGTCGGTCACTCGTGTCGTCCGCTGTCGCCAAGGGGTTGTTTCAACGGAGGCACCCGCCCTCGTTGCCCCCAGAACCCGCACTGGCACCCCCGCGAGCAATCTTCCCTCTATCCACCACCGTACAACTCCGCTCCAGCTACTCGCGACTGCGTACTCCTATTCATCCCCCTAATTCACCCCCACCCCATCCCTATCCCCCTATTCTCATCCTTTTTTCACTCATCGTTCTCAGCATTGCTGCTTTATTTTGACAGAAAGGGTACACGCTTGCTTCTTCTTCTTCTTCTTCTTCTTCTTCTTCTTAGGCGCATCATACGCATCCATACCGGTTCGGTATCGCAATACCCAACTGGGCCACAACCCCATCCCCCCCCCCCCCCCCCCTCCCCTCCAATAATGCGAAAAACATCCCTTCTTCTTCCTCCTCTTCTTCTTCTTCTTTTTCTTCTTATTCTTATTCTTCTCCTCCTCCTCCTCTCCAAACCAACCAAACTCCCAAACACCCTCTAACGAATTTGCTGCGAATTTATCGGCTTCTCCAGCTTCCTTTGTACACCCAGAAAAAACGTGTAGTCGATTCGACTAGGATCTAGTTAAATGAAATAAATTTGTTTCCTTGTCTCCTTGTCTTGTCTTGTTTACTTGTCTTGGCCAAATAGAGGTCTATTTAACCCGAGCAACCACTTTAGATGCTTCAAAAAATCAATTTTGTTTTGTTATTTCTTAAATCGTTAGCAAAATATCTTAAGAATATATCCTGAAAATTTCAAAACGATATTCGGATTCCTTCTAACGGTATGTATATAAATGATAAAGACTCTCCGCTCGACTCCCAAGCGCGCTCAAACTTTAAACGTGTTTTTCTAGAAACGACATTTTTTCAATTTGCGGGAATCATAACTCAAAAACTAATTGATGGATCATCTTCAAATTTGGAGCACGTTTGCATCATGTAATTTTTTAAAACATGAACCTAAAGTTGGAAAGATTAGATCGTTTAAAACATATTTATTATTGCAAAATGTTGGGGGAAAAAATGCTAAAAATCGATCATTTTCTTTCAAACACATTCCAACATTCGATTCTCGATTTTTTGTTTCAAAATTTAGGCTCATGCTCTTAAAAAACATCTCAAGAATGTATAAAAATTTGTTGGACTATTTCAGATGCGAATTGCGAGCTGCACAATTCTCGCAAATCGACAACGACGATGAGGACACGTCAAGGGACAAAGCGGATTATACCTTAATTAATGCATGAAATAACTCGAAAAAATTACCAGAGATGTATGAAAATATGAATAAATTATTGTCAGAGTTGCGGAAATTTTCGTTTTTTTTTTCACAATAAAAAAAAAATCCGAACAATCATCTAATTTTCGGTCTCCTAAAGCGGTTGCTCGCCTTAACTCTAAGGTAGGAGTTTCGCCACAGTCACGTTCAAAAGTTAACTCTCCGGTCAACATTCGAAAATTTGGATATAACCTGCGAAATAACCTAAGAACGGCAATTGTCAAGTCATACGGGAGCCTAAAAAAATAAAAATTTTCGGGAACAATGTTTAATATAAAATTCAGAGTTTCCGGAATACCCGCGTTTCCCTACGCAATACACGTAACATATAGTTCATATCACTATATCTCCAAAACTAAGTAGTCAGAATTGTTGTAATTTTTCGAAAAACTTCGTCATATACACCAGTGCAAATGACAATTAAAAAAAAAAAATCTGTAGGAAAGTTTCGAAGTAATTGCGTAAAATGTGAAATGTTCTACCTTTGCCCACAAGAACACACGTAAAACTATACAATTTTTGATTTCCGATATCTCGAATATGGAATAGTCAATCCTATTCAAATTTTGCACGTTATTACATAATGGTGTTCTGTATAAGTTCTCAAAATATAAAAAAAAAATCTGTAGAAAAACGCTTTGGCGAAACTCCTACCTTAAGAAATTATTTTTTTTTAACACACTATTTTTATATTCTTGATTAATGAAAAATTTAATATATGTTTTGAAATTGGACATATTTTTATCTTGAAAATGAAACGAATATGAAGTTGAAATAAAAATAATATTCATATTACTATTTATAATATTTATAATATTATTTATACCTCAATCAATTATAATATTATTTAATAATATTTTCGTGGGTCCGCGAGCCTGGGAAGGTACAAACATTCACGTTCGACTTCTTAGATATAGTCCGTCGGAATAATAAAATTACTTTGAGTCCCGCAATTTGTGCATATCCAGAGCTCAATTCGTATGTGAAAAATGTGTGGCGGTATCGCCGTCTTCACCACCACCAACGACGTCGAAATTACTTATCGAGGAAAGAGCGATCGAGAGGGACAACAGCGACAAGCGGCAGCGGAGAAAACAAGATCTGAAGCCGCGCGCAATCTTTGAGACAAAGAGTCTGCGCTACCGGAGGGCTACAGAGCTAGCGTCCCGCTAAGAAAGAGAATACGCGCATTTTTACTACGTACCTTTGTACAAAACCTTTTTCCATTAAATTCAATAAAAGTTAAGATACCTTTTTGTTAATAATAAAAGACTTGTGCATCTTAATTTAACATACCACCTTGCCCAAAGTCCCACAAATGTCTACGCTCTGTGCCACGTGGTGGCCGGAGCGAGAAGCTTTAACGTGGGTATTCGAATAAACGGATCCAATAGCATTATCTGTTTGATTTAAAATACAACTTTCTAACTGAAGCGAATAGAAATTTTGTTAATTCGAATAAAAAAAAAATTCGAATAAACGATCCTAGTAGATCTAAATAGAACTTTTTTCTGGGTGTATTCGTCGGTTAATCTACTATTCAACTATGCATCCAGAATCTTTCACCCCCCTTTGATAACAAAAAATATCGTTAAAGGTTTTTTTACAAGCGTATTTCTTACATTTGCAAAAAGCATCAGCTTCAACATCGAGACTTCGCTGAACATAAATTATTTACAATGGCGATTTAGATGAAATTTTGATAAAATTGATGGTATAATTCTACTCAATTTTAGGTCCGTTTAAATCTCGAAAGAAATATCAATAAATCGTAACGATTCTTGTGAAAACCCGCGTGAAAACTTTAGTTACGATATAAAAATATGAATAAAGAGCCCATCAGTGTCGAGGTTTTACAATTAGTCAAACAAGCGTTCCTAAATTTCGTCATGCAATTTAATTAACCGTCGACGTTTTTCGGCACCCTATTCCGGTCAACGTGGACATTTGTATCCGATGCATTTTTCGTTCAATTAACGTATTAAGAAAAATCTTTAAAAAAATACGTAGTCAGTTTCGTCTATATACCAAAACGTTACGCTCAAATCTCTCCAAAATACTCATAGAAACTCAAAAGGAGTGAGAGATAAAATAATTTGGGTTAAGGTTATGTATGCCCAGTCAAATCCGCAGTACATCTATTTGTTTTTTCAAACAGATCATTATATAAGATATCAATCATAAATATGTTTTTTATTAATTAATACTAATTATACATAACAAATCAACCCGATGAAAGTTACAGTTATTAACTTTAAGAAAAATTAGTTCTTCATTTGACTATTTTTTACTGGAGCTAATGTCCGTTCTATCGACCAATCAAAAAATTCCGTTTATATATTGAGAAAATTTGGCAACAGTGCCGGAAAGTGTGTCGTTTGACAGCTAGTTTCCTAACCTAATACATTGTTTAATTTTTTTTTTTTCGTGTATAATGTGAGTGAGGAAAATGAGTGACAATTCTCGTGTTGTGCTCAGAGACAAAAAAGACAAATTTATCACACAAAAAAGAAAACAGTGGCTTGAGAGTGTTGCGAAGAGTGCCGAGAAACGAAGACGTTATTTGAACGACACCGAAAAAAAATTTACATTTCACGGTCGAAGAATTGTAGAACTAGACACTTTGGCAAAAGAATTGTGCTGTAAAACTTGTGACGTTTCACTATCACTACGAGACACAACAACAGAAAAGCATCCTTGCTTGGCGAGCAGCTTGGAGGTTTGTTGTTGGATTTGCAAAAAAAAATATCATGTCAACACTTGTAAATCGCAAAGGAAGCCTCGGTTCGTACTGCCCGCGCGTGCAACGTTACCATATTTTCATGTTTCGCACATTTAACATGGCGGCTGTAGTAGCAGTTTTCGCACATGACCCAAACGACTCTACTTTTTTTGAGATTTTTGAACAAATACGACGGTGACATCGGGGGGGTTTTTTTTTATTTAAATAGTAAAAAAAATAAAATTTCGAATAATATTTTTTTAAATCTGTACGCTTATATATTACGGGTTTTATTTTCTTATTTCCTTTCAAATTAGGCTACTTCCACTACGATATTAACATGCGTTTTAATAGGACTGAAAAAATTAATTTACGTAATAACTATACAGTGAAGTCTAATTATTTTTTTTTCTAATCGACGCAGCATCGTTCACTCTACAACATATTTTAAGTATGTAAAATATATCAAGTCGTCTAACTTTCCATAAAAATGACTAATATGATAGAGTTTATCACGCTGCATCGTTCGGAAAAAAGAAAAAGGCACTTAGCCGATGATTTGAAACAAATACTTAAGAATTAAAGCCTCATTTAACTCCGTGTTATTTGTACCGGAAGTTGACAAAATGAAACTAAAATGATAAAAAAGTATATGTATTGTAGTCAATGTTTGGCCAAAAAAAGAATTTTCAGAAACTTCATACATTTTTCAATTTTTTCATGAAAAAAAAAACTACTGTTCCCGATGTCGTTGTGAAGATATTCATGGTTAACTTTTGATGTTTCATTAGCGTTCTGTAAACTGTTGTTCAATTTAATACGTCCACCATATCGGACACGTAGATGCGGCAACGCAGTACGCTTCAACTGCCGGTCTCGGAATGATCAGCTGTAGTTGACTGTCATGGCTGGGTGTAGCATTGTTGCCACATTTTCTCGGGACAGAAATGAAATTATCTGACTGGCTCAATTTGTACTCGGCCACATATATCAAGTTGCATATCAATTTCATTAAAAATCGTAAATTATTATACAAAATGACATAATTTTTTCATTATATATCATAAAAAACAAAAAAAATGATTCGGCACTTGACATTTCGACATAAAGATTAACCTTAAAAAATAAATAGATGTACTGCGGATTTGACCTTACATACATCCTTAAATTCGGTTTGAAGAAACATTTTTATTTGCAAGTCCTTATGAGATTTGGAATATCAAAGTTCTCCTGGTAATTTAGCTGCATGCCTTAGTTAGTGTTCAGGAAATCCGCCAATTCCACCAAATTTCAAATATTGTTCAAACGATAAAGACACGCTTTTCATCAGGATGCTATTTCATGGGCAGCAAGCAGCAGCAGCAATTTAGTAACTTACTAGATGTTACTATGACTTTTGTATATCTATAGATATACAAAAGTCATAGTAAGTTACTAAACTACTGCTGCTGCTTGCTGCCCATGAAATAGCACCCTTATATAGTGTCGATAATGCGTTTGATTGCTCGAAGGCTACAGGGTGGGAGCGCCGAATTCAACGAGGCGGGAGATTAAAAGCGCGATGATTGATGCGTCGATTTTATTATTATTTTTATTTATTTATTATTTATTTATTTTTATTTTATTTATTTATTATTTATTATTACGCGTCGATTTGTTATTATTATTATTTTATTATTATATAATATTATCGTAAATATTACTTTTCCGTTGTTTTCTCGTATATTAACATCGCTTATTGGAGGCTATTAAGCAAACTCGAATGTTTCGTTGTAATTATAGATGAATTTTTTATTTCACGCGTGTCCAATTTGTTATCGTCCACATTATTGCTCGGTAACCTGCTTCTCAAAGAACATGCATAAAGTCATCACGGTTTTTTCAAGTTCATCGAAATACACGAGGATTTAACAGTAAAAAAACTGTTTGTAACCTGAGATAAGCGCGTGATCAAGCTCTGGATAACGACCAGAGGGGGTATTTACTAACGGGGCAAATAGTCACGCGAATATAATAATGTGCTCATATCCATTTGACCTTTATATACGATATCCTCGTTGCACACTTAAATTGTAAAGAGAACGATATTGCGCAGACGTGTACTCAAGTTATAGGTTTATTGAATATTTTATAGATGTTTTTATGATGGCAAAGCTTAAACTTTACACGTTCATAATGCATACTATCTTATATGCTATACTCGAAATGAACCCATCGAGTGCACAACATCTCCGTTTATAGTGACGTGGAGTTCGTTAGGGTCAATTTCGACTTCAAAAATCTTTTTTTTTCACTTTCAAATATTTCGGAAATTACGCCTTTCATTCATAAATGTACCGAGACAATTTGATGCAATTAGTGCTGAATTGTACTCTATGCCAGTGTAATTATAACTAATAACAATGATAATACTGATAAATCAATAATTGGAAAAAAAAAATTAAAGTGCGAGAAAATATGCTTGATTTAATAAATAAATATTTTAGGAGCCTTCGAATTCAAATTGACTTTGAATAACCAAAAGTTTAGACGATGTGTATTCAACCATCATAGTCGAATTTTGCTAGCATATCAGTTTTTTGTAATAAAACCTCCGCGCTGACCGATCGAGTAGGTGCAGAAACAAACTCGCATTGTAGTTCACGCGGTACTGATAGCACGTCGCGACAATCGCGTTACTGTGCATGCTCACGCAATTATTTGTACGAGTGTAAAGGGAGGGATAAGGTACACATACAGGCAATACTCGTGCGCGATAGTTTTTTATTATCCCTTTGCATATGTAATACTAAACACTGTAGAGTGTGTTTGTATTCGAAATCAGGTCATGTGCGTACACAGTGTAACCATCGTTTGCATTTATAGATGTACAGGCAAAAATATCGACTTGCACGATTATCAAGCGTTAGACTCACAATGAACTGCGCAAGACACTGCTATTTATATTATACATATGCACCCCGCGTGTAAAAGCTTCGTTTATCAATCGACAGTAACAATTAATAAAATATTGTGCTGAAAATTTATATAGAATGTGCTTGTTCGATAGGTAACACATCAAATATTTAGTTGCTAATATAATTTAAAAAAAAATAATGCTAAAAGTTTATATCCCAGGGATTTGTAATGAAATTTCCAATCTCGTAAACAACCATACGATTTATTGTTTTTGAAACGAAGCTCGCGCGTATCACAAAATGGAATATATGTATTATTTCAGGTGAAGCGCAAAAACCCGGCATGTCCAGACGAAAAACTGCCAATAGGGAAACCCAATTCGACAACGTGGATTACACTCAATTAACCGAAACCGATCATGGTTTTGTTGATTCCCAAGTGAGTATCATTCTGCAGTGATAACTTTTCATTTTTATTCTATAATTTTTTTGAAAAATGGGCGACACCTCGTAACAAGTTGTATTATTTTTTAATCTGTAATGAAAAATCATCGTCATTACTTTTTTCTATGTAAAAAAAAAAAAAAAAATTCGTGAAAGAATGCGATTTCTTTGAATCTGTTTTTGTTAAAGTTTGTTTTATTTCACTTTTAGTCATGGAAATTCGGTGTTTCTTTCCCTTTGTAATTGAAACAATTTTGTTTTGTTAATTTCATTAATTTTCCAAAAAAAATCATTTTCTCATAATGCTAAATGGTGTCCTCTCCAAGCATCGTAGTAACGAATGGAATGATTATAATAAATACAATTATGCGTAAATTTAGAACTCCCATAGCTTTAAAACTTGTGCTGTATTATTTTTGTGTTTTATCTCTTTTTTTATGCTATGTAAAATACAAAATAACAAAAGTTGCAAACGCAGTGAAGCTTATCACAAACTTCCAGCACGAGTATTTAACAGTAACCCTTTACCGCACCGTCAACTATAAACGCTCCGCTCATAATATACTCACTGATATTTCAAAAGTAAAAAAATAAAAACGTTTGTATTTTCCACATGTTGTGCCACAAAGTTAACAGAACATTCATTTTGATTCGCCTTGTTTTTTTTTGCTCTTGTATGCTATATAATTTTTTAAATAAAAAAATATCATGCGATAATAGGTTGACTGTTATTTATTCACTTTCAATTGCCAATGGACAAATGAACTCAATTACTTAATCGTTTGAGTTTTGTAATAAAATTGTTCTTTCAACGCCTGCCATCTTTTTTAGCAATAGCCAGTGGTTTTTCAAATCTTAAATGTTTCGGTCTAAAAATACAGTTACCAGTGATATAATTATAAATATTCAAATAACGTTGTCGTTAAATGTTTGTTAATAAAATTCTCCCAATAATACTGACCATTTTTATTAACAATAGCCAGTGCTTTTGAATCTTACATGTTTTGGTAATAACAAAGATACCAATTACCTAACTACAAATATTGATATAACGTTGTCGTTTAATATTTTACTTTATTAATTGCAGTTTATTAGTCCACCTGTGAAAATACCATGGAAAGCCATAGCATTGGCAGCGCTTCTATTTGTAGGTGGTACCGTCATGCTAATTATAGGCAGCCTCATTATCAGTGGTCACATAGACTCGAAGGTACAATTAAAAAAAGCAACATAAACATTCAATGAATAGAAATAATATGAAAATGAAACAAAACTGGGATTTTTGTATGTTCCAGTACGCAGATCGAATGTGGCCGATAATAATATTGGGTGCAGTAATGTTTATACCAGGAGCTTACCACGTGAGAGTTGCTCTGATGGCGTACAGAAAAGTACCCGGTTATTCTTTCGACGATATACCCGAATTCGATTAAAAAAAATTTGCCCGCTTTCACATGTAAATATTATATAACACTGAAGAAAACAAGTGCGATATAAAAATCACTGATGTTCGTCACGTGTATCGTTGTAATTGTCCAAATGTCTAAAAAAAAGAATTATCAATAAATGTTATTATTTTTTTTCGAGAGTTTTATGTTAAATATTTTTAAAAAAGTAGTTTCGTTGCAATTTTAAATTATCGTATTCAATTGTATAACGCTGTTTTATCCTAACATTATTAACATACGTTATACGATCGCGATAAAATGGTGTAAAATTATTATGGCTAATGGTGTATATGCGATTTCAAGGAAAACAATGTTTTAACGATTTGAGAAAAAAAAGGGGCCTTATCGGTTTCATATCAAAAATATTCCGTAGACACATTTTTAACATTTCAGCAAATGTCGAGAACAACGATTCGTGAACGTGAAACTTTTTAATTGAAAAAAAAAAAAAAAAATCAAAAATTCTATACGAATGACAGATCAATTCACGATCATCAAAATGGTCATTGGTGTTGGCGAAATTTTCGCAACGCAGGTATCGCACCTGAGAGAACATCAAAAAGGTTTTTATCAAAAAAATTGAATTATGTAGTGTTTGTCTAAATTTAAAAAAATGCCTATGCCGTCAAAAATATATATAAAAAACATGTTTTTTTTTTTCACTTATTATCGCGTACGTCCAGCGAAATCACGAAGGAATCTACGTCAATTTTTAGCTAGAACGTCACATGTCCCGATTTTAAATAAGCGACGAGACTTTGACTCTGAAGTTTACAAATTCGACCTTGATATTTTTGAACCATTTTGATTTTTGGATCGAAACGGTTTAGAACATTCTTGACCGTAGCTCGACGTTTATTTATTGCGGCGACTGACAGTAAACCGTCTGATGGCACATCAGTAGTAAGTTGTTGCTCCGAAGGTATAGCCTGAAACATTGACGCTCGTCATTTATACACAAGTCGTTAAGGATACTTCATACATATGGGGCATTCCACGTCAAATTTACGATTTTTTTTGTATTTTTAATTTCGTTGAATTTTTTTCTTTGTTAGTGCTCAATGGAAGCAGCTTACCTAATTTTTTTCAAATTTTTATCTCAATGCGTTTGTTCGATACGAATTTTTGAAGAATTCTGCAACTTTTTTTCCAGATATCTATAACTCTCTGAAAAATCGAGCAAACCAAATAGATGAGGGGGTCAAAATTTTTGTTTTGATATGTGCTTTTGTTTGAAAATATGTAAAATATTATAAAAACATTAATACAATCAGAACTTTGGGCTCAGATAAAAAATATTCGTTTTCGCTCTTTGCGTCTCTTTCCATTTTCTTCATAAATTTTTATAAAAAACTGTTATTTTTTTCATGAATTTTAAGCCTAGTTTGATCGTGGGTAAATCGTTCTTTCTATTTTTCTTAAATTAAAACGTAGATTTTTTTGTCCAATGATCCGTAACTCCCTGAAAAATTGTGCAAACCAAATGAATGAGTGGGTCAAATTTTTGTTTCGAAATGTATTTTTGTTTGAAAATGTGTAGAAAATTATCAAAACATTTATACTACCAGTATTTGAAGTTCTAAGTAAAAAATATTCGTCCCCTTTAAAGTAAAAAATTTCTGTCCCCTTCGATTTTCTTCATAAATTTTTATGATAAACGGTTTTTTCTCATGAATTTTAAGCCTAGTTTAATCGTAGGCAAATTGTCCTCTTTTTTTTTTTTCTAATTAAAACATAGATTTTTTTGTTTAGTTATATGTAACTCCCTGAAAAATTGTGCAAACCAAATGAATGAGAATATAAACATTTTTGTTTTGAAATGTACTTTCATTTTGAAGCATGCAAAAACTGTAAAACACGTAACGAGTGTTGGCTAGGCTTTTGAAATATAGCATAAGACGTATAACAGGTAATAAATCAACGCATTCATTATAAAAAAGAATACATAAAAAAACGGTACCTTTGAGCTTATTAAGACAGTTAGATTTTTGTTACGTGTATGAAAAATCGATAGGGTTGATTCATATTAAAAAATTCGAAATATCGTAGATTATGTTCGAAATCATTTACCAGAAACTATTTATTGCATATTACGAGTACTGAAAAAGAAGAAAATTGGATTTACCCACTATCGCACTAGGTTGGAGGTTCATTAAAAAAATAATATTTTTCCCAAAAAATTTATAAAGCAAACCGTAGGGAACACACGGTGTGAAAACGAACATTTTTTGCTTGAAATAGAAAGTACTGTTTGAAATAATATATGAATAATTTTTTGCATGCTTCAAAATGGAAGTACATTTCAAAACAAAAATGTCTATCTCCTCATTCATTTGATTTGCACAATTTTTCAGGGAGTTACCTTATTGGTAACGCCCTGAACAAAAAATTCACGTTTTAATTAGAAAAAAAAAATATAAAGGACGATTTGCCCACGATCAAACTAGGCTTAAACTTAATGAGAAAAAAAAAAACAGTTTTTCATAAAAATTTATGAAGAAAATCGAAGGGGACAGAAAGGATGGGGACGAATATTTATTGCTTAGAATTTGAAATACTGGCAGTATAAATGTTTTGATAGTTTTCTGCACATTTTCAGACGAAAGTACATTTCAAAATAAAAATTTTGACCCCCTTACCTATTTGGTTTGCTCGATTTTTTAGGGAGTTAGATCTGGAAAAAAAAGTTGCAGAATTCTTCAAAAATTCGTATCGAACAAATGCATTGAGATAATAATTTGAAAAAAAAAAAATCAGGTAAGTTGCTTCCATTGAGCACTAACAGAGGAAAAATATTCAACAAAATTAAAAATGGTAAATTTGGCGTGGAATGCCCCATATACACGTAAATAAACATTTTTTTGAATAAAAATTTTTCGGCACTCGGATATTAGTACAAAAAAAATCACCATTTCCACAATTTTTGAGACTTAAAAACTTTGATTTACAATCATAATGATATAAGAAAGTTATTAACCATTTAAATTAAAAAAAAAAATTCGTTGACAAATAATCGGACAATTTTTAGTGGATAAATTCGTTGATGAAAAAAAAAAAGTGATATTTGATTCTGAAAAAGAAAAACAAAATTAACAGTCTCACCTCGAAAATCAGGAAAACGTTCAGTTGGCGAACTTTTATCCGATCAATCGCGTGTCCGATATTTACGAAAAGGTCCTCGATCAGGGAAGATATCATGAGAAAAGTTTCTTCCTCCGTCCAGTCGACGTTGATAACCATGTGGACACACGAAGCGGTATTTATCTGGGAAGTTAAAATGGCATATTTAAAGTTCACGTAGATGTTGAAGAGTCTTTATCATCGTTGAAATGCGATACAAAATAATATTTTTAATTATCCATTATCTAAAGACGCGACAGCGTCTTTTTTGGTTCTAAAAATGTCTAATCAATTTGTAATTGCAATATTTCATTCAAATCGACTCAGTTTTTGTGGTTCAATTTTCAACGACAAATAAAAGTTTTAAGCACTGGTATAACAAGAAACTCGGTTGGATTCTATCGATGCGAGCTTGAAACTCCTCAGAGAACATCAAGGATGAATTACACATTATTCGCAGCCACAAATTTTATTGAATGAGGACTTTGAGACTTCACAATTGGACAAAAATTGAAAAAAAATATTGAAAAGACAGGACTTTTGAAGAAGTTTTTGTAAATACATTCAACATCATATTTACGAAGTTTCTAAGATTTTGAGCGAACAATTTCTCAAACATCGCCTCCAAAAAGAAATTGGAAAAGAAGAACGTCGAAAAAGAAAAGATCGCAAAAAAAATTGAAAATATTCTAGAAAATCATCAAATTCATGCCATGCAACGAAAAAAATCATTTAATCACTCGTGAACAATTATTTTTTTGAACATTTTGTTAATAGTTTTTTGATAATTTCATGAATGTATTTTAATGTACGTAATATCGTGAATACGACTGGACGTTTTCAAATTTTTTGCGCGAACCGCTAAGAACTAACATTTTTATATAATGAAATTATTGGCATAAATATATGTGTAGCTTATCCTTAAATCATTACCTTAGCTTTGTTATAAACACCCAGCCAAGTTGCATATCGATGCAATTGTCTGGCCAATACTCTGTCATCGTGAAATACACGATTGATGAGGCCTCTAAATGTCGCAACGCTGACAAACAGCTTAGCTTGCAGAATGAGGCGACCCACGTCGATTATCAGATTCGTACGCTTTCCTGAGAGAAGAAGTTGCACAATTCTATCCACATGGGGAATGAGATCTGAAATATTTAAAAAAAAAAAAAAAACGACCTCAATCATTCGATCCTTCACCGCACATAAAATCAAATACCGTATTATAAACTTTTTTGTACGCCAAATTGCTGACTTATTGGTTTGAATGTGCTGCATTGATCGCGGAGTATAAAATCCAAGAGTCTAAGTGCGTCGTCCGCATAACCGTCACACAGAGAATACAGCAATAAATCCAAGACTGTTACTCTTAAACTTTGGTCTTCCGGGTATTGTATTTGTCTCCATTTTCTTCCGTTCGTGTAAACTATACGACTCTCTGTAATATTTGAAATTCAATAATTAAGCGCTTTATTCATCCTCAAAATAAACGTATTCAATTTTAGATTTTAGATTAGAAAAATCAATAAAATCAGTTAATTGACTAAGCAGTATGGTTTAATTCAATTGACAATAAAATGAGTCAATCGGTTGTAAAATTAAGAATCACTGGAGTTCATCGTAAAATGGGTTTCTCGGAAATTCGCTTTCTACATTAATCCATGAAGCCTAAAAATCAATGCATTTTTTAGTCGCAAGTCCAACACCGGAGTAATAATTACAAAATTTCCAGAATTATAATTAAATTAAATATTAATGAAAATATAAATTCTGGCTTTTCATCAGAACGTTATTTAAAAAAATATAAACATTTTGAAAATAAAGCACATGCTATTTTCGCATTTGTCTTTAGAATTTTGTATTTAAAATTTTTTCACTCATAATTCTAATCTAAAATTGTCTTTATAATGAATTCCAGGTACGCTCGTGAAAACAGATGCAAATTATTAAGATTAAATAGCAAATAAATATAAAAAAAAGGATGAAGCGTAACGTGAAGCTATTTTTGTTGAAACGTACAAAGTAATATCGCTATAATCGATTTACGTCGGATATCGTCATTTGTTTTTGGACCCTTTCAAACAACTGCTCAATGAGCGATAAGAAAAAAAAAACAGTCTGGAAGAAGTTCTTAGCAATGTAACTTACTTTCGAGCAAATCGAGTGCTTTTGACGGTCGTTGATTCGCGATGTATATTTGGGCAGCGAGAAGAGTGAATGCACAGGTATTATAAGGTCCGTAAACTTGGAAAATTTTAAGCAACTCGTAGGCATGTATCCACGCTCCGATGTCGGCTAGTTTCGTGACAACGTATATTCCCAAGTCGTACACGAAAAGACGTAATTCGTCTGATGATCCGGATTGGACTGAAAGGAAAATGAAACGAGACGGTTTTGATTTTTTTGTAAAACTTTTTGTTCTTTTTATTGTAAGGTTTTAAGGTGATACATTATTTTACACATATCTACAGGATAATATCTATCTACACACACAATCGATTCTCTTTCACTCCTTAAATCCTTAAAGTACATAATCATCTTTCGTTCGTTTCTTAACTGAAATTGTCTTTTTCAAATAATTAAGATACAACTAAAAGAAAATTTGTACGCGATTGATTAAAACTAAAGCTTTTCCTCTGTCGACGAAACAAGTTTCATACCTTGGTCCAGTATATAACGCGTGTGAAATCACTCTTTTGAAAAAAAAAAAAAAACATTCATTATCGAAGAGCATTATAAAATGAAACTTAAAAAAGGACTCGCGAGTTTTTTTTTCATAGGACTCTCAGTTTCAAGCTCTTGCTTTCTGATACTCAGTGTGTATTATTACACGCTATGCAGTAAAAAAAATAATTCATTTTCGGTTTCCCTACTACAAAATAATAATTCAATTTTGAAAGATTACTTAATTTACGATTAATCACATAATGTGAAATAGAAAAGGTTATTTAAAAAAAGTCAGCCACTGTGCTTACGTGTGTGTGTATGTGTGTAACGCTTTGGTATTTTTTGTAATAAAAAATAAAGCAATAAAATAATTCGTAAATTTTTTTTCTTGCGTGGAAGTTGTCGAAAATTGATTTTTCATTTCGATACAAATCGATCGGGCGTTTTATGACGGACAAAAAACTAAAAAATGTTGTTTATTTTTCTTTTCTTTCTTCGTTCGTCCTTCGCAGGGTAATACGAAGTTTTATATAAAAAGTGATATCTCGCGTATCTCTTACTTTGCTTTATATTGTAAAATTTTATTACTACCTGTGAGCCGAACTATTTCAACCAAATGATGTTTCGCCGATGTTATCTCTTTTATGAGAATGTTGTAAAAGCCTTCAATGTGAGGCAATCGATTGGGGTGTTCGGTATATTGTTTCAGTATGCTTATCACATGGGCGTAATCCTTGTGCTTTAAACCTTCCTGCATTCCTTGAAGATCCCAATGAAATTTCCACAGATATTCTCGATACGGACATTTCGGCATTGGCAATTTATCTATCGAGTACAATTCATATTGTATGAGGCATTATACAAAAACGATGAGAATTCATTCTTAGTCCTTAATGAAATTCGTCGTGAATGAAATTCTTTTGTACATAAATATTAATTGATTTACAAGAAAAGTTATAAATGTCTAATTGCAGACGAATTAACGAGAAAAATATGAAACGTAATAACTACGTGGTAAGTTCAGTTTTGAATTTGCAAGGGTTTGAGTTCCGTCGAATAAATATGAATATAATTCATGTGAAATCGTCAATGAAAAATAGATATAAAAAGTCTGAAATCGGTTCCGATGAAGGGATCGATGATTTCGTACAATTGATATCACATTTTTACTTGTAATGCAGTGCCTCCCAAAGTTCTTGGCATTTAATGCGCGTTTACGAAATTCCTGATCCGATTAAGTAGAAAAAATGTTGAATTGGTAGATTATATTTAAGGAGATTGTGTTATAAAATAAGCATACCTATCGGATGTAGACTGTAAGATGCATCCTCCAAGTCGGATGGAGAACGAGATCGACTTCCTCTTAATAGTGTTCGAGTTCGTTGATGGGTTCTGTGAGGAATCGGTGGTTCGATGCTCGGCGATTTGATAAAAAAGGGTTCGACAGGTGTGAGGACTCTTTCATCAGGTCTCGGTGACTCAGGAGAAATATTGTTGCGGAATCCACTGCCAAAATCCGCTTCAGGAGCTGCATTTTGTATCGGCGGAATCGATGTTCTCGGGGCTTCGACAATTGTGATTTTCTTAAACTTATCCCATACGTCTGGACGAATTTCATTCGCTACTTGAGCAGGCATTCGTTTCAAAACGTATTCGTGAATGGCACGAGCCTGAGTTTTGCAATTCTTACGAATTGTCTCTTCCATTATTGTCTCGATCACTGTCACTGGCGGCCTCGCCTGTATCATTAATTCTCTCAAAACATTCCAACAATTATCGGGCTCCACTTTTTTGTACATTGCCACTTGGATTTTAGTTCGAACATCCGTATCTTCTGGATTAACGAAGTTCGTTAACGTCGCTACTATGTCTGTCGATGTTAACCCTCGAACACGCAATCCATCGACGATATTATCGATATGCGGAATCGTTAATAGTTTCGTTTTGTACAGTTGATTGTACAAACACTTTATTTGTAACGTCGTCATGTTCATCATCGCGTTATTTAGCACGAGCTCGATGAAATTACAATAATTTTGGTTCATCGCGTAATTGAGAATCTCTTCGATATTCTTGATATCATACTTTTGTATGTCGTCCAGTCTCGGTGCCAACTGTCGTACAAAGGAACAAAAACAGATACGATATGTTTTACAGATGTGAAATTTTCTGGGAATTTTGTACACATTGGTAATGTATTCAGTAACGAATGGATGAAAAAAAAGCTTCTTTACATTAATCATAATAAGAATTTATATTGTGCGCAGTAGATTAAAAAAATGCAATATATACGAATGAAGATTTGAAAATGCATAACCTTACGAATATTTACGTATTTTATGAGTAAAAAAAAATAAAAAAATTGATTGAATTGTTCCAAATTACTCAATGAGATGATTATTATCGGTTTGAAATTTCGCTCGACGGAATGCAGCAAAACTTCATCTTTCCGATCAATGAAAATAGTCAGATTTTTTTTTGATACTCGAAAAATAATTTAGAAAAAAAATTCTGTTTCGTTGCGTTCTAGTTACTGAAACTTCAGTATAATCGATGTATTTCCCATGCTACTTACGGTATGTTTAAATCTACAAGAATTATGATTCTTGCAATTTCCACCTCTCAACCACGCAAAGCATTTGCCACGAAAGAGTGACGGTATGTCTCGAGAAATCATGCGACTGTTCAACGTCGTTCTCAAATCTCGATGACTCGTTGGAATTTTTTTCTCAGGTGGTTTCTGGGGTACCGGATTAAAGAGCACTCTGGTGGATGAGTGATCGAACGTAGTCTCGGATATCGTAGCATTGTCTTTGAAAGCCTCCAAAATCTCCTCGCATTCTCGATTGTTCTCGGTTACATATTTTCTTATGTTTGTTGATTTCATACGTGCGTAGGACTCCTGAGCAACTGGCACTGCAAAACGCTGGCTACGTTCGTCTTTACTGGGCAGCTCTATACTTTTCGGCAGTTTGTGAAGCGGTGGACTTGAATTTCTGTAAGGAATGGATTATTAAAATTTTGCGAGTCGATTTAACTGGTAACTCGCGCTTCGAATGTTCCACTTTCTTTTTATTGCTTATTTCTACTGGTTAAACCTGCCAGAATGAGCTAAAAGCATCGAATAATTCGTTGTATTTTGTGCTGATCTATAGGCGGATGTCAATCAGTAAGAAAACTTTGCAAGCAAAAAACAAAATTGAAAATGAAACAAGGTCTATTGATTGGAAAAAAATTCTTATTTCTGTTTCAAATAAATTACTGTGAATTACAGCAGTTCACGAAATAATTGGCACGATCTTTGGACCGTTTGTCTGCGCGTTGTGCTAAAATTGAACTTACCCACTCATAGCGCTCATAGATCCCGCGAACAAAGAGATATAATCGTCTTCGTCTTCATTTTCCGTAATACCGCCAGCAGTATTTTTCTTCTGAGCTAAAGTCTCGGCATCGACTAATTCGTCGACGAGCTCATCTTCGTCGAACACATTTTCGCAATTATTCGGTTTTTCGATTTCGCATATACCTACGTTGGATTTAACTACGTTTGATCCTATTTCCATGTTAATCTCATCGAAACTTTGATTAGTTTCGATTCTATGGACTCTGGAATTTTCTTGATTTTCAGTTACTTCTACGACAGGTTTAACGGTCTCATTTCTGATATACCAATTGACTTTTTCCATTGCAATTTGAGCTTTATCATCAATTGTCATCGGATGAATCTCATCAGTACTTTTCGTACCTTCTACCCGCAATTCTAATATATTAGACATTTCCGAATTTTTTATTTTTTCAATCGTTGTTTCAGCTTCATTTTTCTTTGAGAGCAACGGAATTTTATACTCTTTGATACAATTCCTCTTTTTTAATTCTTGATCTATTTCCAAAGCTTCCTCGATTGTCACTGGATCAGATGCTTGACGATTTAAATCGTTTTTTTTAATACTGCTCGATCTATGATCACCGCTCAAAGACAAGCTTGGTGACGAAGAAGAGGATCTGCTCGAGGAATACGACAATTCCGGAGTCGGGACTTTATGAACGCTAGGTTCACCGAAACTATGCAATTTTTTGTCAACATCTTTGCCACTTTTTCGTAAAATATTGTCGACCGAATCGGATTTTTGATAATTATTGTTAATATTCCGATTTGCTGTTTTCACTTGATTTCGATTCAAAACAGGACTCATCATAATGGATTCTTTAGTTTTTTCCGAGGTTTTAAGCTCCGATAAACGTGGATAATTTTCGGAGACACCCGAAGACGGAGTAGCCGGTTTCTCGAGGAACCATTTTCCTTGATTTGCCCAATGTTTCCGCACTAATATTATTTTCCCATTCATCTTATTCTTTTGAGTATTTGGTCCTGAGTTAGCTTCGTTTGGAACCCACTTCCGTTTGCGCGATTTTTCTGAGCCACCGCTCGTGTAGTCAACTTCACCATTTTCCATTTCAACTCTGTTCAAAACTGTTTTTGATGGCGCGAGAAGTGTCGAATTCACTGATTTCGATTCACTATTATTGAATCTCTCCAAATTTGTCATCGACAATTTTTCAATCGGTTTCATTTTCTCCATTTGGTTTGTTCGATTTGGTATTTCTTTCTCTTCGTCAACGAGTTTCAGAGTTTCGGAATTTCGTAGCTTCTCATTATCACCGAGCACGTTACCAAAGGAATTCTCAATCACGCTAGGATCATCCATGGTTAATAACAAATTCGTCATAGCTATGTATTCGTCAGTTTCATTGGATTGGGGCGAGGAAGTGAGCCTCAAGGAGGAATGAATTTCATATTTATCATTAAACTTATTGAATTCGCTATCGTTAATCGTAGCTTCGGATCGATTGTTGTTAAGGGCATCGTCCCAATTAATATCGCGATCGTTTTTGTCGACCGAAAGTGCTTTGATATTGAAACTTGATGGGATTTCCGATTGACTTGACCACATTGTCAAAGTGCCCGACTTCAATTTGATCTCACAAGATTTCTCGACAAAGTTTTGCTTTTCGCTCCAAGAGTTACCAGGATTTGCGGAAGCGCTGGTCGAGAAGGTTTGCGAATTATTCAGCAAAGAAGCATTTTCCGAAGTTTTACTATTTTTCGAAGATTCAGATACTCCTTTTTCGACTTTTCTTCGCTTTTCATTGTTGTACGGAGGTTTCGGTTTAACCGATGTTATATCGATTGTACCTCTTGGCAATACAGAGTCTTGGATAATTTCCGGCAATTTGCGTTTCCCGGTTTCGCAACTCGGCGTCAATCTCAAAGAATCGATACTCATGTTCCACACGTTGAACCCCCCATTTTCCGGTTCCTTCGAATTGTCGCCTCGCGCTTCGCCCGTTCTATGTGTCTGTGGATCGTTATGATTATTCTCCTTCAAATTATTGGTACTTCTCGACGGATTTAACTCTTCTGAGCCCAATGCGGTGCTGTCTTCGGGAGGTAAGGGACTGCGTCCTGCAGCCACGACTGTAAAAAAGAAGTTCAAAGCGGAAAATTACTTTTGTATATGGGGCATTCCATGCCAAACCGGTCAGTCCCTGACCATTTTTGATTTTGTCGAAATTTTTTCATTTTCAAGTAACTACTGAAAGGAGTTTTTAGGAATTTTTTTAGATGTTTATCTTAACCCGTTTAAAAATAATGAATTTTTCAAAATTTCGTACGAAATTTTTTTAAATGCTCACAACTATTTCAGCAACAGAGATATCAAAATAAAATAGGAGGTAATTTTTTTCGTTCTGAATTGTAGTTTCGTAAAAAAAAATACAAAAAAATTATCAAAAGGCAATTTCATATATTTTTTTTAGTTTTAATCCAAAAATATTTTTTTTTCGAAACTTGGACCATTTTCATTTTTTTGAAAAAATTCACCTTTTTTGTAGACATATTTTTACGTGTCTCGAAAAATTCACAGCTTGTGATATCCATCCCTTCTATTTTTTTCTCATTTTTTACCACGTGTAAACCAATAATTATTAGTTGTCAATCTTGAACTATATATTTATTTATTGTTTTTTTCCCACTCATAATTCCATTCCTCAAGAAATTATGAATGAAAAAAGTTAATAAATAAATATTGGAACTGATTTCCATGTTTTTTTTCAGTTTACAAACAAACATTTTTTTTACAACTTGGGCCATTTTGAGTTTTCTTAAAAAATTCATCATCTTTCACGACACATTTTTACACGTCCCAAAAAATCCGCAGCGTGTGATATCCATAAATTCTATTTTTTTTTAATTCTCTGCCATGTGTAAACCAATGATTATCAATTATTAATTTTTATTCATGAATATCACACGCTACGGATTTTGTGGGACGTGTAAAAATGTGTCGTGAAAGGTGGTGAATTTTCTCAGAAAAATCAAAATATGGCCCAAGATGTGAAAGTAAATGTTTGGCTGAAAACTGAAAAAAACATGGAAATCAGTTCCAATATTTATTTATTAATTTTTTTCATCCATAATTTCTTAAGGAATGAAATTATGAATGGAAAAAAAAAAAACAATAAATAAATATATAGTTCAAGATTGACAGCTATTAATTATTGGTTTACACGTGGTAAAAAAAGAAAAAAAAATAGAAGGAATGGATATCACAAGCTGTGAATTTTTCGAGACATGTAAAAATATGTCTACAAAAAAGGTGAATTTTTTCCAAAAAATCAAAATCGTCCAAGTTTTGAAAAAAAAATATTTTTGGATTAAAACTAAAAAAAAAATATATGAAATTACCTTTTGATAATTTTTTTGTATTTGTTCTATGAAACTACAATTCAAGAGGAAAAAAATTACCTCCAATTTTATTTTGATATTTCTGTTGCTGAAAAAGTTATGAGCATTTAAAAAAATTTCGTGCGAAATTTTGAAAAATTCATTATTTTTAAACGGGTTGAGATAAAAATCTAAAAAAATTCCTAAAAACTCCTTTCAGTAGTTGCTTGAAAATGAAAAAAATTCGACAAAATCAAAAATGGCCGGGGTCACGGACTGACCGGTTTGGCATGGAATGCCCCATATGTACAAAGTTATAGAGTAAATGGTAACAAACGCAATCTTGAATTTCGGATTGAAATTCGAATCGATAAAAGTTCACGAATTCGTGTAGTTCAAAAAATAAAGCTAAACGATTTTTCGATTCTGTATGTTGAGATCTACAAATTATCATTTTATCTTATTGTTCTTTATTTAGTAGTTTTTAAATGTTGGTCTTGAAATACGTAGTAAACACGATAACTTACCGTCCTCGATTGTTTGATCTAACAAATCGAGGTTACAGCAGCTTGTATCCAGCGGTTTTACAAATTGCTGCAAATTGTAATCTTTGGATTTTGAATCTCCATTTATGAAAGATGATAATTCGTTGCCTTTCAAACGTCGATCAGCGCTCACTTTTTCCAGATAATCGAGCGCAATGGACTGTGGCGAAGACATTTCCAATTTCAGCGGAATGACGCTCGTTGTATTTTCCGATTTGCTTGAACCTTCAACCTGCACCCTTTGGTTAACGTTAAATTCGTTGCTTTTCGAAACTTCTTTTTTCACAGTCGCAACAGGGCTCAGTTTTTCTTCCTTAATATTTCGGTCGCGACTTTGTTTTGAGTCATTTTTATCGTGACTACAACTCTCCTCTCCCTGAAAGGTCTCAAAAAAAATTTTCAAATTGTCCGTTTCGCTCTTTCTAGTGCTTTTTTTGGTTCTTTTTCCCCTTCCCCGACTGTTGACTAAATTGCTTTTCTGTTGCGCTTTCAGGTTCATAATATTTAATCTTAAATCTTCTTCTTTTCCAATCTTTGTGGTATTGTTTAGCGGATTTAATCGCAAATCTTTTTCTTTTTTGATCTCCACAGCAGTAGAATTATAATTAGTACTACTTACTGTGATGACGGAAGGTGTTTTAGGACTTTCCATTTTGATGTTCTTTTTCTTGGGTCTTCCTACAGAGCAAGTTGCTTCATCGGTAGTACATTTTTTCCTTACTTTCTTCACCCATGCGACTTTTTCGTTTTCATCTTTTTCTTGCTTCACCCATTCTCCGAACTCATTTTGCTTTTGCTTAATACAAGCTCTGGATTTATTCGCATTTCTTCTCCTGGGCTTTGATTGCCTTTTTTTTTGTTTGTATCCACTTTGATTTAGACCGGTCCACATTGAAAGAGATTCGACCGAGGAACTGGTCCAATCGTCCATCCATGTCGCTCCCTCTTCTTTCGCTATATTTTTTAACAAATTTTTGGTCCTTTGTGATGTGATGCTCGACGTTCTACGTCTTTTTGGAGTCAATTCTCTGCGCTGCTGCTGCGTCAACCAATTGGTGTACCTTAAATCTTCCAAGACCACTCGTGCTTCCATGTAACCGGCGAGCAATTCGTTGCAACTTGAAACACCGTGTCCTAACTTTTGCATTGTCGTGGCTTCCGATAATGCCATAACGTTCTCCCGATTGCCATTAGGCACAGTTTTGGTCTCCATCATCTTTGTTTTTCTTTTATTGATGTTCCGTTAGAAATTATCTTTGGCTCAGTTTCTCGAATCTATCCGCATTTCAGGTCAGCTCTCATTCTTGTCGTCCCAATGTTTGAAATTAAAGTTTAGCTTGAAAAATATTGTAACTTTCAGAACAATTTATTATTCAGAAAAAAAATTTTCAGTACGATCCGTTAAAAATGTTTATTCGAGAAAAAAGAAATTTTTTAAAGCTAAAGGCCTACTAGAATTACAAATCTGCCGACATAAATGCAGGAAAATCATGTTGTCTTGTATCCTGCTTAAAAATTTCATACATAATTCAATAAAATTGAAATTTGTATATTCCAAATTTTCTACAGTTTTTTTTTTTGGCACTTTTCATTATTTAGAGTTTTTTGCGACTTCAAGCTATGAAAATTGTTAAAATTTTTTTTTTAACCAATAACTTATTGTGTGAAAAGAATTTGTATGATTTTGCAAATTAAGAACTTGTTAAATAAGAACGAACTTTGATACTACTAAATATAAATGTACAATCTGGACATTTGTAAACATTGTAAAATAGATTTATAATTAAAAAAATCTTTAATACCAAAAATATTTGGAATATTGAATATGAATAACCATATTCCTCAAACTTGCATACAAAGGAAAAAATTTATGCAAGTTTACAAAAATTTATTCGAGTTTACGGAAATTCTTACAAATAATAAGAGTTTTTTCAAAATTCGTTGGAGAAATAAAAATCTATGATTATTGCTAAGAATAAAAGAAAAATTTCAAGAATACGAAAAAGAAATATGATTGTCACGAACAAAAAAAAATTATGGAAAAATGTGAGTAAAACGAAAAAACCCGTAAAAAAATACGAAAAAAAGTTTATTTAAATTGATATACGTATTGTTTTATAACTCACAATATAGGGTTTGTTGAGCTTGCCTCAGGGACAATGGGAGAAGAGAAAAAAATTGGCATCGTGCGAAAGCATTATAAAATAAGCGTGTTTACAAGTACATCGTGCACGAATTTTTCGTAGTCCAAAATAGTTCCACGAGGACCTTCTTTCTTCGTTGGGTGCGATAAAGTGTGATTTGACCGCCCCTTAATATAGACAAAGGCACCGCGAAAGTTGCAGTGTCTTAACATGAACACGATACATTGACAGCATTGAACACAAAGGAAAGAAGAAAGCGATCGTGTCGAAACGAAAAAAAAAAATTTGGTAAACGTGAGAAAAGAAGTAACGTCGACGAATTTTTCATAGGTCCAAAGTCAAATTTAATATTAAAAAAAGAATAATGTTATTTTACGAGGACGAATTGAAACGAAAAAAAATATCTTTGGTTTTAATTTTTTTTTTAGATGGTCACGCGCGAACGTACACGACTCTAGGCGAGATTACAGCATTCGTAACACAACACGACGAGCACATTGTCACGGTCAAAAACAAAAAATCCAACGTGAGAAAACGGGAAAGTTTGTATTCATTGAATTTTGTACGGCAATAAATGCTGTTTGATTTTTGATTTATATTGTACGCGTTATTAACCGGAATACGACGTACTGCGGACAAGGGCAAACTTTTTTTACCCTTGCGTTCTAAGAAAATTGTTTATATGTTTATACGAATATGATACATACCGGATCGGCGCTTTCAAGATAGATTTGTGAAATCAGCGCGCATGCGTGATCGTAAACTCACGAGATCGACCGATTTCAACCGAGAACCGTGGTGTGGTCCATGGAGCCACTTGAAAAAAGCGCATAATACTGGATTTCCCCAATGTGGTAGTGCATTAAGCTACGTTTCTATGACAGAAAATCGCACAAATTTTCACGTTTGTCGTAAAAAAAATCACTGATAAAAAAAAGTTTATCGGCATTTACTCAGTCAGTCAAATTATCAAGTCAGCTAATTATCAAAGTTGATATTTGTAATAAATTTATATTAAGGCGCTCTATCAGTTGCGTGAGTGCGAGGAAGATAACTAAAATTTCGAGAAAAAGAAAAGTTTCACCTTATTCTCTGACGAAAGGAGAACAACGTGTAACTTTTTTTTCTTTCTTGAAATATTAAGCCTTTCCGAAACAAACGTGCAGTAGGATTTTTACCGACCGTACGACTGACTGATAGATCGCCTTAATAATCATTCATTCATTCATCAAGTATAAATTAAATAGTTACAGTTATAAATATTATATCAATTATTAAGCAAATTGAGTAATCATAGGTAGTTTATCGTCTAATCAGTTAATTAAGGTAGTACTGTCGGTTTTAGAATTACCGTTCAGAATTTAATCAAATTTGGTACAGCAATAGATTATGATAAGAAAAAGATCCAGTTAAATTTTCAAGAGGCTACAGAGAACCAGAAAAAAGATATTGGTATTGGTAATTTCATACAGTTAACATTGAGTCTTATGAGAAATCACAGTTTTCATTGTATTTTACAAAAAGTACCGTTCAGATTTCAATAAAAAAAGGGTAGAATAAGAGAAAATATTATAAGGAACATTTTTAATCCTTAAAAATACAGGTCGAGAGCATGTGATAGTAGTAATTAGCAAATAAATATCCCAAATGTACGTTTATATCGTAGTTCAGTATAGACGTGGCAACGTCGCGAAGAGGTTACAATGCGCGCATAATTTAAAAATGTTCAATTTGTTGCAATCTCTTCCGGTACATTTTTTCTGTTACTCTGCAGCCCTTCCAGTGGTAGATTTTTTTTTCTTCCCGTGGTTTTGACATTTTAAAGATGTTTTATTACGAGTTGACATACAGAACGGAATAATGATGCGCCCGTCACCTGTCAGTCTTTACGCATAGCTTTTACAGACCTCTCGGGTGAAACAGACCATTTCTATCTCTCTCACTCTATCGCGACGTTGCCTATTCTAAATACTACGTAAGTCAAATATGACGGTGTATACATTTGGCTCTTGCAGTATCGACAGTATTACCTTAAGGATGTATGCCCAGTCAAATCCGCAATACATCTATTTGTTTTTTCCAAACAGATCATTATATAAGATATCAATCATAAATATGTTTTTTATTAATTAATACTAATTATACATAACAAATCAACCGGATGAAAGTTACAGTTATTGACTTTAAGAAAAATTAGTTCTTCATTTGACTATTTTTTACTGGAGCTAATGTTCGTTCTATCAACCAATCAAAAAATTCCGTTTATATATCGAGAAAATTTGGCAACAGTGCCGGAAAGTGTGTCGTTTGACAGCTAGTTTCCTAACCTAATACGTTTAATTTCTTTTTTTTCATTTATAATGTGAGTGAGGAAAATGAGTGACAATTCTCGTGTTGTGCTCAGAGACAAAAAAGGCAAATTTACCACACAAAAAAGAAAACAGTGGCTTGAGAGTGTTGCGAAGAGTGTCGAGAAACGAATACGACGTTTGAACGACACCGAAAAAAAATTATATTTTGGTTAATTTATTTATATAGCTCATGTTTATCTTGCATTATATATTTGCATTGACATTTCATGATTATTAGATCACGCTTGTATTTATTTTCTCTCACTACTACTGTACACTCGGTTCGTACTGCCCGCGCGTGCAACGTTGCCATATTTCCATGTTTCGCACATTTAACATGGCGGCTGTAGTAGCAGTTTTCGCACATGACCCAAACGACTCTACTTTTTTTTGAGATTTTTGAACAAATACGACGGTGATATCGGGGGTTTTTTTTTCTTTAAATAGTAAAAAAAAAATAAAGTTTCTAATAATATTTTTTTTAATCTGTACGCTTATATATCACGGGCTTTATTTTCTTATTTTTTTTTTTAAATTAGGCTACTTCCGCTACGATTAACATGCGTTTTAATGGGACTGAAAAAATTAATTTACGTAATAACTATACGGTGAAGTCTAATTATTTTTTTTCTAATCGACGCAGCATCGTTCAATCGTACAACGTATTTTAAATTTGAAGGTCAAACTTAAATTGTATATTTTGGGCATACATCCTTAATGCAGGGCATTGGAAAAAACTATACAGCCTCGTTATCCACCACTGCTGTATGAAATCTAGTACCAAAAAAGTCACTAGAAACAGTAAAAAGTTTTATTGTTGACTGTTTTATCTTCTGAGATGAAGCAATTTATCGACAAAGTAAAATTAAATTGTTTTCTCCAAACTCGAGGAATTTTGAGTGTATCAAGCAATTTCATTGGCCATATTTATATGTATATATATTATAAGTATACTGTAATGATAATACATGCATGTTCAATCAAGCTGACACGAGTTGTTCTGGCGCATAGTTTGTCACGTGAAACTCTCAAATACCGGATAATTCCGAGATGGAGCATAGCCTGATAAAAAAAACTACCACGTTGCAACGTTGTGAAAATTTAATATTCTGCAGGTTTCTGTGATTAGAAACCAAATCGTGTATGTTTTGATGTCTGTGGGCTTTCGTACATGTTGGGGATACAAGTTCGCGTGTGTTTTGTTTCAACGAACGCGACGAAAACATTAATATTGAGATCACGTTGAATATTCACGTTTTGTAAACTCGTGCAATCAATTGACCCTGAAAATTCTTACGAGTTTTTATGGAAAAAAGGGATTTGGGATAAAAAAAGAGGAACATAACCTAATTGTGATCAAAAGTGAATCGCACGAATTCTCGAAACAGAAAAATTGTGAAGGGTTGCGAAAAACGAAATTTTATCATATATACAATGACCGCGGAAGCGATACAAGTGAGCTCTTTGCCACTGCCACCGCTGCAATATATTAATTTGTATACCGACGAAAATGTTCGACGAGGTCGAGCCCCCAGACCTCCGCCTCCTATCCATGATACTTACTCCATGTTCGGCAATGTTTTTAACGCCGATGATACTATTATAAGACCGTTAGAGGCTCAAGGAATTAAAAGATTGTATCCTCAACACTTTGATCGTAGAAGAGAGCTCAAAAAACTCAATCATTCTTTGCTTGTCAACTTCTTGGATCTTATTGATCTACTGGTACAATGCCCGGATAGTCCTCGCAGGGCTGAAAAGGTAATTATTTTTTTTTTATCGATCAACACAATATAATAAATAAAATGGTATTGAATTGCGCATCAGTGGAATGTAAGAGCAATGTATTGATGGTCAATTTTTCAAACTCGCTCGTTGTGTTAATTGCTGAACATTCTTACAAGTAGTTAGTTTTTGGGTCCTGGAATAAAGCAATTTTTGTAGCAGACAAATTAACATTAATTCTATAAACGTTTTATTAGTGTCTTAAAGTTGAAACTTGGGTTGTTTATTGTTACTGCAATTTTCATGCACTTGGAGATAAAAAAAAATTTGTGAAACATTCATAATACAAGCTTCTACCATTCCATTCAATGAAGGGTCCAGAAGAAAAAAAATTACCAAAGTTTTTAATTTAAATACTCCCTTTGCAATGCCTAGTTTTTTCCAGGGAATGACCCATGCAAATTTCCTGGACATGAATGATCCACCTTTACGTAATTAGGGTTAAATTTGATTGTTGGGTAAATAAGAAGGAAATGGACAATTTAATTACAAATTGTGTGAGCGCTGAGTGGAGGGTTTCAACTCCAAATGACAAAAAAATTATCAGTATTTTTCTGATGTAACCAAAGTGTCAAAAAATTTTTTATTTCAAACATTTTTTTTTGGCAGATCGTTTATGGGTATTTCAACTGAAAAAAAAAAAAAAATGGAAACTGATTTTTTTTATTCCAAGTTTTTCATGAGAAAACTAAATTCAAATACGTCTTTTTGGTATTATTATCATCGGTTGGGAAATTGAATTTCCTGGATAATTCTTCTGAGACCTATGAAAGCTGAGGAAAGATCGAAGAGAATGGTTCCAGTGAGAGAAAGATGTAATTTCAATAGTTTCTGGAAGATTTAGGAAACTTGATATTTCAAGGTGGAGATTCTTTCTTTAATCAGTCTCAAAGAGGCCTCACGAAGAATGGATTTGGCTTGTTTAGATAGAAAGGGATTTTTTAATTGAAAGCATTTTGGTACCACTTGATGGGTTGTGGCACCTTTTCAAAAATGTCAACGAGCACAGTTGAATGTGCAAGATTTTCCTGAGTTTGGTAAATGAATTTACCAAACCTAGTATAGCCTCTCCGTAGAGGCGTTTGATTCTAGTTTTGAGGCTTTCACGGCCATTATTGTTACAATAGTTTATGGCTTCCGGATGGATACCGTGTAGAGTTTCAGCCTATTGCCGACGTTTCACAAATGTTACAGTTTGTCATCTGGGCTAAGAACTCTGATACCGAAGTTCTCTGGTTTTAGGTAGTCCTTATATACGCATGGTCATCGTTCCAGATGAGTGCACCAGCCAATCAGAGTTTTTGATTGATCAGCTGGTCAATTAAAAAGTTTTTGATTGATCAGCTGGTCAATTTTGAAAAAAAGAATGGTTTTTCATTTTTTCCGATATCTCACCTTTTGAGAAAATTATGGTATTTTTAATTACGCCGCCTCTTCCCTCGAAGATCCTCGATCCGATATTAAAAAATCGCAAAATGTAAAAATTTCAAATCGCCAAATGTTTGCTAGAAATTCAATGCGAGGGTATTTAAAGCGTTCTGGTAGACTTAACAAGAGGCTTAGATGGGTTTATCCCGATACCTCAAATTGGTCTTATCCGAAAAACGTACTCGAAAATCGGCAAAAAAAAACATCTAGGCATTATTAACCATACGCGGATCATATGATTTTTGCTGGATTTATGGGTCGAAAATGAGCTATATGACCCGCGCAGGATTAATGGTATAAATAATCGATCGAAACTTCAAAAGTTCGCCAAAAATCGAAAAACTAAGATAAGGTCACGCCATTTTTAAGAGAATTTTAACACAAATCGAATGCGCATCGCATCAACTCGCCCATTTGTGTACAGTGTTCGAATTACCAATTTTTCGCTTATTCTGATGTATCGTGACACTCAAAAACACAGATTATTTTATTTCAACCTGAATTTTTGTTAGAATACTCCCAACACATTTTTTAGGTACGTTTTCAACATTATTTCAATGATCGTGTGAGAAATGGAATTTATAAAAAATGATCTGGCAATCTGACAAGAAAGTGAAGAAAATCGTTTTCTATTCGTTTATTCCGATACCACAGTTTACGTCAAAATCGCAGCTCTTTGGAAGTGAAAAACACAGATTATCCCCTGCGTTCCCATTCTCGGAAAACTTAAACTTTAGTTACAAAGTTTCAACTTTGTAAAAACCAGTTTTTCCGTAAACATATTTTGTTTATCGCCATAGTGACAAAAACTCGTATTTATTTTCAGGTGGAAGACCTCAGTCTCCTATTCATTCACATACATCATTTGCTCAACGAATTTAGACCTCATCAAGCAAGAGAAACTCTGAGAGTAATGATGGAATTGCAGCGTAGACAACGTTTGGAGACTGCATTAAGATTTCAAAAACACCTCGAAAAGGTCCAAGAAATTTTGCAACACGCGCTTCAAATGTTACCCGACACTTCGGATCTTGATTGCAAATTGTCAATAAACACAGAATCCATCGAATCGACCGACAACCAAGGATCAGAGTTGCAAAATCCGGATCCCTGCAGTTCGAGTGATCGAATCATGTGTCGAATAATTGATGAAATGACCATGACGAATGGGCTATTCTAAATCACACATATTAATCTACGAGACATTTTCTTTTATACTCTAAATCGGAATTAGAATTAAAGATACGCAAATAAATGTATATAATCAATTGAACAACAAAACAATTTGCTTTTTTCCTTATTTCTTTCTTTTTTTTAAATTTTATTTATTTATCAAGATCATGAAAACATATTCGAGGGAACTAAAAGTAACATATACGAGAGGCGAATGTTGAGAGGGAGGATGGGAACATATGGAGACAAAGAATCAGATCTATAAACTCACCTTAAACGACACAGCTACCTACACAATATGCAAATTGAAAAAAACAAGTAATGCACGATCCTGCCAATTTCCATCACCATCTGAAAATAAACAAATGTATTTGCTCCTGTTGGTGAAAAAAAAAAAAAACTCAATTCGGTTCTTCCAGGCACCCAATTTTATTAGCAGCTCTATCGTACCTGTAACATCAAAAATGTATTACAAAATGAGCCTCCGGTCACGTTCACCGATCCAAGTTCAACAAGCCAAGAAACATCTGAAAACACAATTCAAAAAAAATCTTTCTCATACACAAAATATAATATAGTTTTTCTTGTAATCAAAGAAACATTCTTCGGTTTTTCACGGGAAAATTGATGAGAAACGAAAAGAGTATAATTTCAAACTTTTTTTTACAAAATTAATTGCGTTTCGATCAATATATCATTAATTACAATGCGTAATTCATTACTGATGTAAGCAGTAATGATAAAATACTCTTTTTAAACAAATAAATTATTGAAATATGTAAAATATTTGAATTAAAGTAACTTTAGTTGATATACATATTGAAGACCTCGTTTAAATGGTTTTGAAACCCAAAATACTTTTTTTCGAATTAGACAATAGAAAATGTCTGAGGAATAATTGAAAAAAATACAATTTGTGCAAAATATCGACAATAAAACTGCGACTATTCGGTAATAATTAATATTATCAACAATTCTAACGATTGAGCGTCGGAATACCGTTTTCGTACTGTTTCTTTGATTAGAATATTGAAGCTCCAAAAGATTAGAATTGTGGGTACTGCTGCTGCATTTTGTTTCCTGCCAACAAAAAAATAACGGAAATATTGGAGAATAGTAACGGGGTTTGTGTATAACGGGATAAAGATTTTACAAGGAGGGATTAGAATAGGAACAGCATCATCCTAATTTTAACATTTTTTCGATGTCGTAAACAAGATTCGAAGTGAAAATCCGTAACTTATCGTTTTCTTGCGCGTTGCAATAATTTCGCACGCATGGCAAGTATCGTCTAATGCTTAATCAGTGTCAATTATAAATGCCCGGCCAATATCGAAGTTTTCTAACGACGAAACTGACGATTTTCTTACACGAATAATTTAAGTTTCAACATCGATCGTGGGAGTTTGATCGATATATACTTTCATCAGATAATATAGGACTGTTTGTAAGAGCAAGTTACGGTTATCGTAAAATAAACGTAATGCGATTAATTGTATCACAAATTCTGCATCAATTCGAAAGAAAGACTTTGTTGTTTACGTTTTTCATTTATATCTTGTAACTTGGCCGAGCAACCGATGTGAGTCGACAGACTTTTTTTTTCATAAATTCTCGAATTTGTGTTCCAAAATATAGAGAAAACAGCCGAATGTCAAAATGGTCATTCAAATTTGCGAGATGACGAATCGTCACAAATGTATCTCGACGTATAACACAATTGTTAAATCTGTTGCTTTTTTCTCCACATGTTTATCTTCGTTCGGGCAAGTTTGCTTCAGTTATAAACTTTTAATTCCCATATATTTCAAGTTGTTTGCCAAAGTTTCTCCGGGATTGGGAATATTCTTAAAAGGCAAAAACCAATTATTTATGCAAACAAATTTATGCATAAAAAGCGCGCTATTTTTCAATGTTCCTCAATGGCGATCGTTTCATCTTGCCGCGGTGTTTTCCGGTTGTTTCCATCACTGTTAGCTTTCACTCGTTCCTGCTTCTTCATTGTCGCCATTAATTTCACCTTATTTAGTTCATTGTTACATCGTAGATTTTTGAAAATTATTTTATGTAACGAATTTAAAAAAAATAACCAGAGGTATGCATCATATAAAAATCATTCACTTGCCAAAATTTGTTTGTATTGGCAAAAAGACGTCGTCGTGTTTCCTTCGAATATGCATTTATGATATTTCGCACACGACTGATATTAGACCGATTCTCTCACTGTGCAATAGTCATTCTTCTGCTTTTTTCGCACAATATTGTTTGCATCCCACTTTTCTTTTCTTTTTTTTTTAGTAAGATACGCCCTCGTACTCCATACGCGAGTTCTTGTGTTTTGTTTTGATTTTGTTTTTTTTTCACCAAAAATAATTAATACGAACTTTTTCGCCAGTTGCCACGACCTCTCGGTCTGTATCCTCCTCTGCCACCAGTTCTGTTGCCACGGAATCGTCCACGGTTGCCTGTAGAATGAAATTCATTGTATTAAAGACAACTACGTTTATCGTGTCAAGCCCCTGAACGATACAAAGTGAAAGGATTTATGCGATACCATTTTTTAAAATATAAAAAAAAATATGAAAATTACTTTCATTTATTGATTCAATAATAAAGGGCAAACGATCGCGGAGTACACATTTTTTCTTTTCATTGACAAAAAATGTCGAAAAATCCCCTTATGTTTCAATGATTTGACCAGAATGAAGTTTGAGCTGAAAAGCAAATTCCCATTTTTCTCGGAGACGACTATTATTTTGGAAAAAGAAGAGTTTTATTTCATTCTCTGGTGAAAGGAGAACAACGTGTAAATTTCATTTTAATTCATAAAAATTTAAGTACTTAGTGGTTCGCAAAAAACCTCAAAAAAGTCAGTTTGTTTTCAAGACATCACGAACATTGATATGCAGTAATAAAATTATCGAACAATTATTAACATATTAAGAAAAAATTGTTCAATAAATAACCAAACGATTTTTTTTTCGTCGTATCAAATGAATTTATTGATTTTCTACAATACTTTAGAATTTTTTTAGAAATTGGATTTCTTTTTTTTGAAATTTCTCTTTTCGTGACTTTTCATTAATTTTTTAACAGTTTTCGAAAAATGTACAAAAAAGGAAATATTATAAAATTGTAAACCCGAAAAAAAAAGAAATCTCATTGTTTGTGGAAGAATATTTTGATTAAAAAACAGGTAAATAATTTTTTAGAATTATTATTGCCGAAAATCAATTTTTGTAAAGTTTCAAGGACCGAATTTTTTGCAGATTTCTCTTGACTCACCGTAATTTGACGATATGTTTGAGCTGTATTTTCCACTTGGCGGTGTATAAATCTCTCGCTTCCCTCCCTTGTTATCGTCTTTACTGCGTTTGTTCGGTGACGACTCGATACCAAAAGTTATTGGGGTGTGACGTTTCTGGCCGACAGATACTTTGTCATTCTGTTAAGAAAGACAAAAAATAATTATAAATATTTGTAGATCAACTTTGTGTTTTGAAAATTTGCAATTTCAAGTTTATTAATGAAATTAAATTTGTCTTGAAAATAAGAAATATGATAAAAACATTCACCTTTTTGTCGATAGTCGGTGTTTTCCACGATAGATGTATGACGCTCTTGAAGCTCGGTGGAGAATGAAAAAGATCTTTGATGAGAGTATTTATATTGTTGGTAGTCTTTAATGCTACGACTTTTAATTGATTCTCGTCTGTTTTCAATTCTTCTTCGCTTTTTCCGCTTATTGCCTCGCGTAACTTTTTTATATAGCCTTGAATACCACGCGCGAAATATTGTAACCTTAGTTTGAACTCTTTCAGCTGTTCAGGATCCTTCGTCAAAAATTCTGGCGTTTGTTTGCACAATTTGTGAAAAGCGTACATCAGACATTCCACATGACTGAATTGGAGCTTCGGTACTTCCGTCACATCTGTGTCCGGTGGAAGAGGCATGTACGTCTGAAAACAATGATTATTCATAAAAAATGAAATTCATAATTGGCAACACTGTTTTTGATCCACTAATCTTAACGACAAAACAATTTGTCAGAAAACCTGGAAATATTTCATATCCAAGAATTCGAAACCCTTTTGAAAAAGAAATTAAATCGAGAAACGATTGAAACTTACGATCAAAGTTTGATAGAGTTGCTGAACTTTTTCTTCGGGTTTATCGATAGGGCCACAAAAGACTGCGAGTTCTGCGAGTAATTTGAGAAGTTCCAGTTGGGCGTCAACGCCATCGATTCCTGTAATCAGCGATATGTGCGGCAACACTTGGATGCATATGTAAGAGACGAATTTTTGGGAATCTGTCTGAGTCTGGAAACGATAAAAAAAAAAAAAAAGTAGGTAAACGAATAAATCGAGCACTGTTCATTAATAACAAATTTTTGAACCTTTAATGTTCACAAATTTATTTTTTCCTATACTCAAGTTTCTTACGTGTTATACCAAATCTGAAATCGTAAAAACAATACTATCCAGATCACAAAAAAAAAAACATGCGCGAAGAAAAACATTAATTTCATAAACCAGTGTGATGAGCGAAGTTCAATATAATTTGAGATAAACAATCATTCAGAAATTTTTGATTCCTTACGCTGAAAAACGGTATAGCGTGCTTGATACATTGAACAAGTCTGTTCCATTGTTCAATATTGGTGTGTTTGAATGGGACGGATAATTCAGCCTGCTCAATAGTAATATCGATGAGTTCCTGTTGTCCACTGACTGTCATTCCCAATCTTGTCCAGGCCAAAATTTCCATTATACTATGAAATTCATCGGCTGTTACATCTTGTAACACCTTTTTACACTCAATGATCAGTAGGTCTTCGGGCTCTTTAGTGATAACGTCATGGCCTATCGCTTTTAGCTTTGTAGCTAAGAATTTGATGCAACGCTCTCTTGTGCCATCATCGCCGTTCAAAATTTGACTGAAAAAACCACTTATCGCCCCTGTGAAATGAAATATTATTGAATAATTCTCCCAAAATCGAAATTTGTTCCTTGCAATTACACAATTCAGGGCAAAAACAAAAATCGTAGAACAGTTTATTTATTATTAATCAAACCAAGTTTAAGACAATTGTTCAGGTACAAAATAGTGTAATAATTGTTGAATTAAGGTTTGGTACCTTTTGGATCACTTTTCATAAGTGACATAATACTGTTATGAACAACTGCAAGCTCGGTCGGATCTTGTGCTTGGAGTAATTGAGCCAAAATATCAGCGATTCTCGCGGTATGCTCCTTGCTGTCTTTACACAGTGCCGGCAAATCTTTTATAGCTTGTTTTCTTATCTATAAACAATTACAAAACAATAGGCCTAAAATTCTAGCAGATATATAATAAATACAATAAACAAAAAATTCACAAAGTCAAATTGTACATTTTTTCTGAATCCTTATGTATTTCTTCACATTTTTGTTGTTTCATTTCTCCTTCTAAATATCTGTCGTTTATCATACTTTATGTGTTCAATTGCTTATCCAATGACTTGAAAACTTTTTATCCGCGATATTGAATGTTTATATAAAAATACGATTAAAAATTGCAACATTTCATCAATTTGTTTGAATTTTCAAAAACTGAGAGAAAGCTCTGCAAAATTGTATAAACATTCAGAAAAATCAACAAAGTCGTGTGATAAAAAAAAATTGTTTGTTTATACGCTCAAGTTTCTTTGTTTGTACAATTGGTTGAAACATTATAGCCATTATTATTGCTGAAAATGAATGTTCACAATGGTTCACAGACTTCACTTTCTTACTGTGAACAGAATTTTAGAGAGTGTTGCAAAACATGAAATAAAAAGTTTTGAATACTTACAGCCATGTCTTCATCTTCGCAAAGATCCAGATGAGCATCAATGGCTTGATCAGCAAGTTTTGGAAAATGTTTAAAGAATCTGGCGATAAACTGAGACGCCAAACGTTTTTCTTTGGGCGATCCTTTGACGGCGGTCAGTATTTCCAAGTACTCTTTTTCATGCTGCGTCAGAAGCATGAAAAATTGGTAAAAAAAATTGAGAAAAAAAATTAATTTATTTTAAAAATTTCGATTCCGTCAGTGCAATTGAAAATTTTATTTCATGTTGATAAAATTGGAAATTGGGCGATGAAACAAAAGACAGAAGAATCTTAAAATATTTTTACGTATAATTCCGACTGTAACAAATCCTAATCGTGTATTTTCGTGTCAAATACCAAATTTGGCGATAAAACAAAATCCTCGAAAGCCGAGCGTCTCCAAAATTTTGAGAAACGTGATGAAATATAAATTTCTTTAAAAAAGGTCTTTTCCGAAAATCATACAATCAGAAACGATTTTTAAAGATGCCCGTTTTGTTCATTTTTTTTTCTCGTTAGTTTCAACGTGGTGTTCCGATTATAACCAAGCCGTATGCTCACCTCCGAAAGTTTGTCTTTGGCGTCGGCGAGGATGCCGAAATTTTTGTACAATCTCTCAATGCTGTCGGTACTCATGTTGGAAGTGATTGATATTTCCGTGTTTTATACGTTATTATTGAATTATGTTTCACAAGTGATGCTCTGAACAAAATAAATTTCAACCGGTCGCGGCGTACAATTGCAAAATGCAATGCCGAACGAAGTTACAAAGATGGCCGTCGTTTCTGACCATAGATTGGGCAGTGAAGAATGTCGAAGAAGGGAATGCTGGGATAATTTTTTACGAATCTTGGTCGCTTAACGATGATTTTACCGTGGCGCTGACGACGCATTCAAACCCACTAGCGGGAGATGTTTGAATACAAAAAAAGCGAAAAATGTTTGCGGTCAAATATATTATCATAACAACTGCAAATTTGGTATATTCGAATTTTAGTATTATTTTTAAATAGATTTACTTTATAACTAAATTTAAAAGTCGGTATTTTTGTGTAAATTTGCGTTATCCAAATGACAGCACTTGTAATTGAAATTTGTGATACACTTTTTCTATGCTCTTCTTTCAATATTCAAACATCTCATTTTTATTTGAGTTATGATTTTTTGTAATTAACTTACGTCGAATGCAAACCGAAACCGTATTTCGAAACATTACTTGAAAAAAATTGGCAGAAAGTGGCGAATTGTTAATATCACGATAATTTAATCGATCAAATATTTTACTACAGCAATTCGTAAGTGAACGTATTTCTAAAAAAAATCCAGAAAACGCATGGACTTTTTTTTTGTAGTGTCAACATATATTGGCGGTCTTCGGCTATAAACTAATTTGGCGAGAATTTTCTCGGCTTTTCTTTAAAATTTAGATTTCTTCGAAATCTAGATTTTAAATAATTTGGCAAAATAAAGTGTCGAATTATAAATATCACGATAATTCAACTGATCAAATATTTTATTACAGCAATTCGTAAATGAACCATATATCTACAAAAATACTAAATAAGCGTGTTTTTTTTTAGTGCATCGCAATATTAATTGGCAGTTTTGGGTCACAAATTAACTTTGGAAGATTTTTTGGGAACCAAAAAAATAAATTTGCGTCGAAAAAAAGTTCGGCATATTCGCAAAAATCAAAGGAAATCGACAATAAAAGAAAAATATATTTTTCCGCGCGTTTAGCGATGCGGTTACGACACTCTGGAAATATATAAAAAATAAAAAATTGCACCTTCGAGTTTTTTTTTCTACTCGAGGGTTATCGCAATAAATGTAACGTTAAAATTCCATCCGCGTTTAAATTTCTTAAAGCCGCAAGAGAATACTTTTGTGGCAGGCTTGCAGATGTACATATAAAGTTTTTCGAAGAGGGGGGGGGGGCGGGTAGAGGTAAGAGGATATTATAAGGTAATGAAGCGCGGGGGCGGGAGGCAGAAAAGTTTGCCGAACGTGATGCTCTTCGATTGTAATATTCAGCATACATTTAGGAGAGCGGTAAGACAAGGGGGCGCGCAGAGGGAATGAGCATGGAGGTTGAGACTGTATTCTCGGGCCAGCAGTGCAGACGGGGTTTATGAACAGAGTATTCTTGGTATTCTGGATCGTGTATAGACTGTGGCTCGTCGTCGTGAATATATCGTCATCTCGTCTTTGGAGTCTTTGGAAGTGCTTTGGAGTCGTCGTCCTCGGACGCTAGTCGCTCTACCGATGTTGTTGGAGGAGCGGCATATGAGAGGGAGGGAGAGGGAAAAGGAAAAAAAAGTGAAGAGGTCGAGGAGAGGGAAAGGGACGGGAGGGGGAGGGGGGGGGAGGAGGCGGAATGTCCAATATACCAGACGCCAAAGCGATATGCCACGAGTATAACGGTGAAGCTCTCACTCCGAGCGAGTCTCCCGCAAAGTTATTTTTTCGTATGGCTCCTTTCGGGAGTTTACAACGAAATAGGCTTCTTTGTAAATAAAAAAAAAAATTGTACCGCACTCGTTGGACGTATCGTGTTGTTTATTTATTCAGGAAAATCCTCCCAAATCGCGTATAAATATTTTTTTTTTAATAAATGAAAAGCGTCTTTCGATATAAGAGAAGCTTTATTCAGTGCGGATGAATAATAAAGAAAAAAATTACGCGAGTGTACGATTTAAGAGGATTATAATACGAAAGCACGCAAGATGATGGTAATAAGTGCATTGAAACAGGTGGCAACGGCGGCTACGAACGCAGTTCATTCGGCTACCGGAGCTGGTAACAGTCATGCCAACACTTCCGGTACGTCCTTTCAACTGAATCGCTATTATACACACACACACACACACACACACACACATATATATATATATATCTGCTTTTTAGTTGGCTATAGATGCATTAAATATATATATATTATATATATATATATATATATATATATATATATATATATTTGTATATACGTACATGTATATTATATATCGTTAAAGATGAATCTACCGTGTCGATTTATTTCGTTACAACGGCACAGCCTTTACTTTCAAAAGGTTACGCTACTCCACTGTGTCAGCTATGTTGAATCTCTTTTTCCCCGCACGATTGCCCAATTGTGCGCTTTATATATCGTTCTGCAACCTCAACACACTTCAAGAGTGACTTTAAATCGACTTATTCCTATTTTGACACGTTTTTTGTAATCTCGAAAACTTGTAACGTTATGGCGCAATTTGAACGAATATCAATGCTCCAATTACACGAACCAATCGAGGGCATGACGTAATTAGCGCTTTAATCCAATTTCAATAAAAATACCGTTTTTATTAAAAGTGGAAATAATACAGTTTGAAAAAAGGTTTATTGACGCGTTTATGGAAATTGGAAATTCGAAACGATTCATAAAGAAATACTCTTTATCGTTTGTGTACGCGTTGAACAATTCTGAAGTTCTAATAAGATCGGCTTTTATTTCTTTCTTATTCTTCGTATTTTGAATCTTTTTTATCGAAACTTTCGAGCAGTATTTTTTGTTGTTCTTTATAGAAATAAAGAAAATGAATGGCTTACATTCTTTCATTGGTAGAAGTACTTGATGAAAACTTCGACACTAACCCTTCAGATAAATGAATTAATAAAAATATTATATTAACTAGATAACCAATAGTCTGACTGTTCGTCCGAAAAGGCATCTATTGGTTAACAATTGTCCTAAAGGTAACTTTCAACGTCTGCCTTTTCGGAAAGACATTAGATACACTCGAGAAAAGAAATTTGTTGTTTCAATAAAATTGTTGTTCTGTCAACAAATTGTGGTGAACAAAATGAAATTTTTTAATTCAAGAAAAATTGTGTTGATTCAACAATATTTTCGTCGTAGTGAGCAGCATTTATTTGAGGCAACAAATTACGTGGTTGAATTAACCAAATTTTTGTTGAGTTAACGAATTTAATTTTGTTTGCCACAATTTATTGATTCAACAAATTTCTTTTCTCAGTGTAATGCTTTAGATAACTTCTGGACTTTTTGAAAATTGCTACCTGGGCAACGACTCGCAAAAACTCTGAAAGAATTCAGCAATCTTTGAGACATTACAACATTGATTTTTGATCATAATAATGTGCCAAAAGTTATTAACCAATTGTTTAAACAATAAAAGTCTTCGATAAATAATCGAATAATTTTTTTCGGTCAAATTAGTTGAAATTTTGGATATTTCTAAATACTTATCCTGGAAAAAATTTACGATCGGCCCAGCATTCGCCCAGCTTCCGTGTCGTCCCAACGATGTTGACGGTTGGTCAACCATTAGTTCTAGATTCATGTATGAATCCATCGAGATTTTTTACGGTTCGCTACTACGTACTCAACGTTTGGTGTCGTATGAAATTTCTGGCAATGAATCTATATGTTAAGCATTCTTAAGCGGGGAGACTCTTTTAAGAGTCAGATACGATTTTTAACACTACCTTAGTAGATTTGTACTTATACTTAATTATACTTAAATAATGCGTAAATATATGGTAAAAATTAAGTGTGTTTTTTTCGTATAATATCATAATTGTACTAAAAATATACTCATAACTTGCAGAGCTTTAGAAAACTTCCTCACCGAATTTAGTACCCCAGGTGTGGAGCAAAATAAACGAGATGTATGCCCATTTTTAACCGAAACAAATTTTCAGCTTAAAGTCAGTGTAATTTAGGAATAAAATGAGAATAAAAATTGAATTATTTTAGGACACGTGGTTTAATAAAAACACGAAACAACTTTGTAATTTCTGTATTTTTTTTATGGTGCAGTTTGCATCGTTGGGACACAATAAAAAATATTTTTCTTATAAATTATTGTTAAAATTTGTTTAAATGGTCCCAATTTTTCTTCTTGATTTAGCTTTTAGAGCCCCAAAAAAGATTGTTCAATGATCGTATCTCAACGTTGCATATCAATTTTGGGCTCTGCTAAGGGAAAAAAGGAATTACGTTGCGGTCTAAACATGCAAGCTTTAATCCCACATTTTGTTGATAAAAATCTAATTTTGCACAATTAATTAAGCTTTTAGATGTACTAAAAATGACTCGAAAAAAAGTTCAAAATATCGGATATGACTGAATTCCGTTGGGCAGGTTTCCCAAGAGACTCTCAACATTATGTAGTCAGTTGTATGCTATAAATATAATGATTACGCTCTGGTTACTCGTTGCAAACATAGTATTTATTATTTACGTTGAAATTAATGTAAATTAGCTGATGCAGACTCGTCAAATGAGTGCTAAATTTTCAAAATACGTTTATGCAAAGTTTAATGCACTAATTAAATGAATTGACGGTTGATTTACAAAACCTTCAACTGATTAAGGGGTTTCGGTACATTTCTATTGTTTTCAAGCAAAGAGCCAACTTCACATAGCAATATTTCATCGAAAACAAATAAAAAAAGCGTGTTCGTTCATTCGATGGGAGGAAAACTCACCGTTTTCGTTGATGAATAAATGAATAATTAATAAACCATGTAGACGAATTATTTAATTTTTGGATATCGGAATTGCAATAGTATACTTAGTCGTTTGGCAGTTTTTCAATTAGTTTTTAATATTTTTTCTCAGTATTCCATTCGTAAAACTGTCGTTCACCGATGACCGTAGGCATCTCACCATGTTAAAAAGTGTTTTTTGATATTTAATTTCACAAAAACGGTGTAGACGATCGATTTAAAATTTGGACGACACATCCAGTATATGTCAAAGAATATACTGTGTTAATTTGAAATAAATGGTTACATTTTGCCACTTGTACCGAAACTCCTTAATGCAAAATTCCACGATGTCATATTTTCATCGAGATTTTTCAAAGAATAATCCGTATTTTTCAACCGATTTTAATGCACCACGTCTCATTTTGTTCCTCAAGAGATACTCTACGAATTAATCGTGTGGATTTTTTTCTGAGTTTCATCGTTTTTACTGTCGCAGCCAATTGTCTAATTGGCTAAAAAAATGTTCATAAACCAATTGCTGTCATTTTTATATTAATAAGTTTATAAAAAAGTCTACATGGTGAATTGGTAGAGAGTCTCTTGAGGAACAAAATAAGACTTGGTGCATTAAAATCTGTTGAAAAATACGGATTATTCTTTGAAAAATCTCGATGAAAATATGACATCATGGCATTTTGCAGTTATCAGTTGATGATTCTGCAAATCCACTGTTATTAATTTTTTTTTTTAGGTTAATAAGACACGCTGTAATACACATCAACCTTCAATTAATTTAATTAGTGCATTGAACTTTGTATAAATGTATTTTGAAAATTGTAGCACTCGTTTGACTAGTGTGAAGCAGTTTTTCCTTAAGGTAATATGGCTGCTTCACACTAGTCAAATGAGTGCTGAATTTTTAAAATATATTTATGTAAAGTTCAATGCACTAATTAAATTAATCGAAGATTGATGTGTATTACAACATGCCTTATTAACCTAAAAAAAAAATAATAACGATGGATTTGTGAAATCATCAACTGATAACGGTAAAATTCCATGATGTCATATTTTCATCGAAATTTTTCAAAGAATAATCCGTATTTTTCAACCGATTTTAATGCACCACGTCTTATTTTATTCCTCAAGAGATCCTCTACGAATTCACCGTGTAGGTTTTTTTCTAATCTTGTTAATATGAAAATTACAGCAATTGGTTTATGAACATTTTTTTAAGCCAATTAAACAATTGGCTGGAACAATAAAACGATGAAGCTTAGAAAAAAATCCACACGGTGAATTCGTAAAGGATCTCTTGAGGAACAAAATAAGACGTGGGGCATTAAAATCGGTTGAAAAATACGGTTTATTCTTTGAAAAATCTCGACGAAAATATGACATCGTGGAATTTTACATTTATCAATTGAAGGTTTTGCAAATCTATTGTTATTAATATTTTTTTAGGTTAATAAGACATGCTGCAATACAAATCAATCATCAATTCATTTAATTGGTGCATCAAACTTTGCATAAATGTATTTTGAAAATTTAGCACTCATTTGACTAGTTCGCATCAGCTATTTTACCTTAAAACTGAAAACTATAAACTTTATAATGCACAAAAAAAGAAAGTATTTACACGTTGCCTAAATTGTTAAAACATGCGAAAAGTTCACTTCGCGCTCTATTCACAAGTGGAGCATATTATTTTCAGATCTCTGGAAAACAACGAAGAGCGCGAGGTTCCATGCGGAAAAAAATGGCAAACGTTAAAGCATTCGTGCGTTCTATTATTATTTCTTTCCATCCTGGCAGCCTCACAAGCTCTTCTTATATCTGTTTGTTGCTCAGGTGTGGCAGTAATACGGAAATTATTCCGTATAAGCACGGTTAAGCATGGACGTACCGTGTACATACCTATACATACACATCCACGTGTCCTCGCATAATGATAGGGAAACTGCAAGATCAACAATACGCGGAATGCTATTCAAGTTTGCATCGTTAGGAAGTAAAAAAATCTGCCACATTTTTTCAATTGTTCCAATTTTTTTGCAGTTTTATTTTTTCGCATTAAAATTCTGCTCCATTCTTATAGCCTGGAAATACAATTAAATTTTGGATATTTCTGAAAGATTTTTTTTCAAAAATCAATATATTTTTATTAAAACTGTTCAAAACCTTTCCAGTTCTACTTTTTTTTTCATCGGTCTCCTCATTTTTCAGTTGTTCCAATTTTTTTGAAGTTTTATTTTTTCGCATTAAAATTCTACTCCATTTTTATGGTGACACGACATAATATCACAGTCAAAATATCACACGACAAAATATCACATACACAAAAATATCACGACGACAATATATCATAGCCAGGCATGAATTTTTCAAATTATTCCAATTTATTGATGTTCAATGTTGTGTGTATGTTGCGAGTGCTGTGTATTGGGAGAATGGATAACGGTTGAGCAGTTTCGCGAGAGTGGGGATGATTCCTGATTTACCGGGTCTATCGTATGTAGATAGTCATAACGAGAGTTTAGCCATCCGCCACAAACGTCAAAAAAACTGTAAATTTTATAATCAACTTTAGGAGCTCTTATCATACCGAAAGTTAAGTCATTGCAAGCGAATACGTTCTGCGAACCACCACAGAAATGTCCATGAACATTCCACAAATGTATCATTTACCATTTGTTCGTTATTAAGGAAGTTCTGCTCGTACTTTGACGGACGCGCGGGACGGCGAGGGTCCCTATGCTTATACACAGGCTAGCCGCACTGCTGCCAACCTGATTTTTCTATCTTCCTCTCTTCTCTCTTCTCTCTCTCATCTCTCTCTCTCTCTCTCTCTCTCTCTCGCACCCCCTCCCTCCTCCCCTCTCCCTCTCGTCCACCGCGTCCCTCGTCCCCCTCTCCCTCTCTCTCCCTCTCCCTCTCTCGAACCCCCTCTCTCCCTCCTCCCGGCCCTCTTCGCCCTCTCTCTCACTCTCGCTCTCTCTCACTCTTCCTCTCTCTCTCTCCTCTCCTCCTCTCTCGCTCCTCTCTCTCTCCAGTCCTCTCCTCCCTCTCTCCTCCTCTCCCTCTCTCTCCTCTTCTCTCGCCTCTCTCTCCCTCTCTCTCTCTCTCTCTCCCTCTCCTCCTCTCCCTCTCTCTCTCTCTCCCTCTCCCTCTCCCGCTCCTCTCTCTCTCTCTCTCTCTCTCTCTCTCTCTTCTCTCTCTCTCTCTCTCTCTCTCTCTCTCTCTCTCTCTCTCTCTCTCTCTCTCTCTCTCTTTTTCTTCTTTCCGTCTCTCTTTTCTGCTTTGCGAAGTTGCCGCTCCAAAGGCTTTCGCGGCCCTATCCCAAGGAATTCGACCAATTTTCATAAGTTAATTCGTTATATATCATGACATGCGTGATGAATCAGGTCCATTTGTTTTCTATGTCACTGTAATATATAAGTCTGTACTTGATCCAATTTTCAATGAGCCACCACCTTTTTAACTACGTGATATTAAATCATTTCTCACGTCAAAACAATACGTGCCATAAGAGGCTCCGTGCAATTTGGAGGTAACTTTACCATTTTTTATCTCAGAAAGTAAGAGGTCGATCTTGTTTGAATTTTGCAGGTACACGCGGAATATGTTTCCGAAAGTGCTATTAAAATTTCAAAGACCTGCCATCTTTTTGAGATTCGAGCAGAACTCCCTTAAGCCTAGCTACGCACCACGGGGTCCATGGACCGATAGCAACACTACATTTTCACCTTTTTTTCACCACACGCCTTTTCATAAACGTTATAACTTTTTATCAAACGACTTTTTGGCTTTACTGATTGCTTCTCCAGATTAATTGGAGTCTGGCGTTTCCATTTTACTACAATTAAACCTCAATAGACGCGTTTGTTATAATGTTATAGAGCAATAAAAGTCGTCGGTCCTATAGACCGATAGCGTGTAAGTAAGGTACTAAAAGTTATAGCGTGTAGCTAGGGTTAATAAAAAAATAAAAAGAAGCGGCGTTTCGCTCATAGCGCACGTAGCGGAGGGTTAGTATCAATTCTGTATTGTGTACAACGTTATGTCACTCAAATTTCTGAAATTTCAGAAAAAAACGCCCGACGGCTAAATTTGAATTATCTGTGGCTTAAAATTTGAACAATATATAATTCAAATTTAGGGTGGTTCAAACCTAGGGACCTTAATACTAACCTTAAATACTTTATTACTTAAACCTAGACCTTAAATACTTGGAAACTACTATTCACACTCAGCCAAAATATTATTAACACAAATTTTTCTGAGAAAATTTACGGAATGTACTGTCCGATCTGCATATATATGGGGCATTTCATGCCAAACCGGCGAGTCCGTGACCCCGACCATTTTTGATTTTGTCGAAATTTTTTCATTTTCAAGTAACTACTGAAAGGAGTTTTTAGGATTTTTTTTTTTTAAATAATGAATTCTTCAAGATTTCGCAAGAAATTTTTTTTAAATGCTCATAACTTTTTCAGCAATAGAGATATCAAAATAAAATAGAAGGTAATTTTTTTCATCTTGAATTGTAGTTTCGTAAAAAAAAAATACAAAAAAATTATCAAAAGGCAATTTCATACGTTGTTTTCAGTTTTAATCCAAAAATATTTTTTTTTTCAAAACTTGGACCGTTTTGATTTTTTTGAAAAATTCACCTTTTTTGTAGACATATTTTACATGTCTCGAAAAATTCACAGCTTGTGATATTCATCCCTTCTATTTTTTTTTCTCATTTTTTACCACATGTAAATCAATAATTATTAGTTGTAATTCCTGAATTATATTTTTTATTGTTTTTTCTACTCTTAATTCCATTCCTCAAACAATTATGGATGAAAAATAATTAAACAAATATTGGACTGATTTCCATGTTTTTTTCAGTTTTCAACCAAACATTTATTTTCACATCTTGGGTCATTTTGATTATTCTGAAAAAAATCACCATCTTTCAACGACATTTTTATACGTCCCACAAAATCCGCAGCGTGTGATATTCATGAATAAGGATTAATTATTGATAATCATTGGTTTACACATGG